>ML360380.1:0-32058 GCA_005239505.1 Nicotiana paniculata | reverse complement strand
TTTAAAAAGCGGGTATAAGTTAAATGGGGGCGACCAAATAGGGTGCCCCGCGCAATTTTTACGGCTTTGGTTTCTTTAACTAATGTAAAAACAGCGCGGGACTAGCCAGTTTTTGGACTGGTAATTGAAAAATAGTTAGCGTTTGCAAAGTCATTAAAAAATAGCCACTATTTTGTTGTAATAAGGAAAGTTCTATCATAATATACTGGAGATTGGTGCACCTTTGTATGAACTTTCAGTTCATATTATGCTGGAACTCCAACACACGGAAAGTTCTAGCATAATATACTGAAAATTGGAGCACATGTGTATGAACTTATAGCATATTACGCTGGACCAGTATATTATGTTGGAACTCTAGCATATTATGTTGGAAGTTCACATGTAAAAAATTTGAATTCCAATATATTATGCTGGAATATTTTATGAATTTTGAACAGTAATTTCGTTCAGATTTATCTTTACATGAAAAGTGACTAAATTTTGATCACTTTTAAAACTGTGACTATTTTCAAAAACCACTTATAAATATGACTATTTTTGAATTTCACCCTTCTTTAACTAATCTTTGGGTCATCTACACAAATGGCCTTTTTGAGGTGGAAATGGAAATTGCACCAGATATCCACTTTTAGGATGGTTGTTTATGTTTTCGCCAACAACAACAAATAAATTCAGTGTAATTTTACAAGTGGGGTCTAAGAAGAGTGATATATACGCACGCCTTATACCTATTTTGTGAAGATAAAGAGATTGTTTCCGATAGACTCTGGACTCAAAAAATAGTGAAAAGAAAGCGATAATCAATACCAACAACACGATAATAGGAAGAAAAAAAAAAGCAAACAGCACAACATATAACAATAAAGATCCAATAAAGAAAATATATGAAAAGTACGAGTACTACTAAAAAGACTACGAGAAACTAAACTCTCGGTTGCTTGTCAACCTTCAACCCTAATACTCGACTTTCACACTGTAGACAATAAATTGCGTCGAGAAAATTAAATCAAGACCGAAAAATATTGCAACAACCGTAGTATTTTATTTTAACTATTTGGGTGTTACAATCTCTATGAATCCTCTGATTCTACTTTTCAACAGCAAATAAAAAGAGCTTTTGAGCTTAATCTTTTAATTTTATTTGATTTTAATCCAAGTGCTTGAGGCCTGATCTTGATCTTGACGTAGTTTTAATCCAAGGGCTAGCAGCTCGTTCTTGAATCTTCGTCTTGATCTTTTAATCCTTAGAACACTTGAATGCTTGTAGCTTTTAGAGAAATTCGCAACATTTGATCCGCAAGCTCCCTCTTGCTTCTTGTTATAACTTCTGGTGTCTTTTCTGGGTTATGAAGACCTCTATTTATAGTTGTGGGAGGGAAGAGTTGTGATAAGAACAACCTCTTTCCGACCAATCAAATTGAAGTGTGACATGGCCGCATTTGATTGGCCAGAACATGTCACTTGCACATGTGGTGCAGTTTCATTGGCCTTTTAATGTGACTTGGTGTGCCTTGTCATTTTGATGCGTGGCATGATCTCATTGGTGCTTCTGTTTGACTAGGCGCGCCACGTCATTTGACACGTGGCACCAAACTGGGCATCTAGGAAGATGGCATATTGGGCCTAATGAAGTGGGCTCATCATTTGTAGCCCAACTAAATGGGCTAGCCCAATGGATTAAGACTTATTTATTTAATCCATCTATGTTGGACTTATATAATTAATTCAATTATATTAGCCTGTAGTATTTATTTGGATTAATATATCTTGAATTTAATATATAGTCCAAAATATTTTACGGATTTAATTCCAATAAAATTTATATGCCTACAAATGCCCCGTGCTTCAAGGCTTTTCGGGGTACATGTTTTATCCATTGAAGACAAGGCTTGAAGTATCAACTTACATAAAGAATCACGTATAGGCTATTGAAATATTTTGTCTATATTTTCTTTCCATTGGTTTTGTTTTTCCTTTCTCATTAGGAGACTAATTCCCTCCTATAGATAACTTCACGTGAATTTCAATTTCAAACAGAAATTTGAGTGGTCTATGGATTCTTGCAGTGTACGAATTTGCATAGGTAAAGGAGGACTTGGAAGCAACTTATATTTGTTTCTTATAGTCTCTTCAATAAACTCATTTAGTTGATTGATTGGAATCATCCCTTCCGAAGAGACTGGAATTTCCTTAGTGGATGCAACTTGGCGTGGGGGAGCATAAATATCTTGAACTTCTGGGAGTTCGCCAGGTGCATGGGTGGATTCTTCTTCCATCAAGATTCCCACCCTATCTGTTAGCTTATCGATTCTAGCATCTTTATTTTGCATGCCCTTGGTCAAGCCAGCGATTGCTTCCGTCAAGTTTGCCAACTGCTCCTCCACAGATAAAGTGTTTGTCACCATGGCTTGCATGATTGTCATGGACGACTGAGAGTAGCATGGATTTTCACACAGATTGATCCTTGATTGGCCCATGCTATGTGGTGTAAGTGGGGAGGATCCATCACTTGAAGCATCATCATCTTCCTTCACAACAGAGTGTTTGGATTTGGAGAGATCAAGCAGAGCAAGAGTTTTCTTGATCTTTTCAGCAACATCGCTTCCTCCTTCGGGTGCATTTGTGGAAGATCTTGATCCTTTTGAGGATGAAGATCCGAAAACAGGGGTAGATGCGGACGGCACTTGGGGTGCTTGTTGTCCTAACGAGCTTGCTTTGCTCCTCGTAACTGGTCCAAAGCTTCCAAAGGTAACTTCATTTATATTTTCCACATCAGCATATAACCTGGAATTAGCATCCTTGGCGGAAGTTGAACTGGAGTTGATTTTCTTGGAAGCCATTTCGTTGTTCTTGAATTTTGATGATTGAAAAGTTGAGATGAGAGGTAGAGATTGTCCCACTGGGCGTGCCAGAATTTGTAGACAATAAATGTTCGAGAAAATTAAATCAAGACCGAAAAATATTGCAACAACTGTAGTATTTTATTTTAACTATTTGAGTGTTACAGTCTCTATGAATCCACTCATTTTACTTTTCAACGGTAAATAAAAAGAGTTTTTGAGCTTAATATTTTAATTTTATTTGATTTTAATCCAAGTGCTTGAGGCCTGATCTTAATCTTGACGTAGTTTTAATCCAAGGGCTTGAATCTTCGTCTTGATCTTTTAATCCTTAGAACATTTGAATGCTCGTAGCTTTTAGAGAAATCCGTAGCGTTTGATCCACGAGCTCCCTCTTGCTTTTTGTTATAACTTCTGGTGTCTTTTCTGGGTTATGATGACCCCTATTTATAGTTGTGGGAGGGAAGAGTTGTGATAAGAACAAACTCTTTCGACCAATCAAATTGAAGTGTGACATGACCGCATTTGATTGGGCAGAACATGTCACTTGCACATGTGGCGCAGTTTCATTGGCCTTTTAATGTGACTTGGCGTGCCTTGTCATTTTGACACGTGGCATGATCACATTGGCTCTTCTGTTTGACTGGGCGCGCCACATCATTTGACACATGACACCAAACCGGGCCTCTAGGAAGATGACATATTGGGCCTAATGAAGTGGGCTCATCATTTGTAGCCCAACTAAATGGGCTAGCCCAATAGATTAAGACTTATTTATTTAATCCATATATGTTGGACTTATATAATTAATTCAATTATATTAGCCCGTAGTATTTATTTAGACTGATATATCTTGAATTTAATATACAGTCCAAAATATTTTACGGATTTAATTCCAATAAAATTTATATGCGTACACACACTTTCCTATCGAGGGTCATGTGTTAACGTCTTAGCCAGCGATTACAAATTCTTTAACGGGCAAATATTGTTTCTTCTTCTTCTTCTCCGCTTGCTCGAAATTTAGGACACTTTAATTTTTTATTTCAAAACTTAAGGATATTGTGTCCTTGTGTTCAGTTTCAGTTCAAAACTTCGGGATATTATGTCCTTAATTTCAGGTTCTTTAGTTCAAAATATGATATTGTATCCTTAAGTTTAATTTTTCAGTTCAAAACTTCAGGATGTTGTATTCTTAAGTTCAGTTTTTCAATTGAAACTTCAGGAACACTGTGTAATGAAGTCCAAACTGATGTATATTTTTTCATGAAATTGTATCCTTAAGTATGGATCACAATTCAAAGTGAGTATATTTAAGTAATATCCATCTTAGTTACGTTACACGGTATATTATTTATCATTTTTCTGAATTCGCATTTGTTACGTTGTTACTGCATGTAAAGAATCTGATTTCACATGCATTATCTTCCAACGGGAAACCTACTTTTGGTTTCTAGTATTTACAATTATCATTCAACTAATTTTAGTGCACGTACGTTGCACGTATGCATCACGTTAATCAATATAAAACGTATACACAAACTATTAAAAAATAGCAATGGAGGTTATTAAACTCAATATATGTTTAATGATGAAAATAAATATTAGTAAATTGATGTAATATATCGTTGAATTCAACAGTTTCTGAATAAATTTAGTGTGATTAGTTCTATGTAGTATTTGTAATTATAAATATTTTATTATATAACATACAAATATGCTATGTTGTTGAATCTCATCTTGCATCTCTTTGTAAACTCTACGTTCATAATGTCATTTATACAAAAAAAGAATTGTTCATTCAAAGTTAATCAAAATTACAGACAAGCCAAATGGACGGCCTCTTCGTGAGTAAAAAAGTTGTCTGGAATTCTTATTGGTCTATAAGTCTAAATTCCCTTCTTTGCACGTTCATCCAATGCCAAATAAAAGCTAACACTATTCTAAACTCATTCCGAATGTACTTTGCTAATAACCACTTTGAAATTTCAAGAATTCACAACGTTGAGGTCAATTTTTCAAAATTATAAGGGGGAAATGACAAATTTATAGTCATTTCGGAAGTTCCAAATACATTAGTTTATCGTAAGTTTAAAAAATTAACTATAGTTACAATTTCACATAGTATGGCCGTAGCTTAATTTATTTCTGAATTAATACCATATTAGTTCAAACTTCTAAAAAATTAAAATTAAATCAGAACTCTTAAGAAGGTAACAGTAAAAAAGCAAACATGCATTGCTGATGGATGTTCCATAATTTTAGGTTATCAATTATTGGTAATTTGGGGGAAAAAAAATACTATTACATACCTCATAAGCTAAGACTTAAAAAAAATTAATGGCCCTCTAAAAGGATATTTATAAAAATTGGTCAAATAAGGAAAAATTTTAATAAGGTAAATTTAATTGAATTTGAAGTCCTAAATATTTGGATATTCTTAAGTAAAATTTTAGTTGAATTTAAAGTCTTAAATATTAGAAAATTAATTAAATGACTATTTTGTCTAGTGTCAAATTAACTTTTAAAGGGTAAAAAAGGCGAACGACATTTCGATGAGGGCTTCGTGCTTTTAATATAGTATAGACTGATGACTACTGCAAAACCCCAATTGACTTGTCCTAGCTATCCTGCACCTAATCCTACACTAAATTACCGGTCGGTTATTGGAATTGTTAGCCAACCCGGCGACGGCGCGTGGAGCTGCCTCAGCAACGCCACCAACGTATCCTACATCGCCGCTTCTTATGTTAAGTTTGCTGAAATGGCTGATGCTAGAGTTGTTCCGCCTACCTATTCTGAGCCTCTTGAAATTCTCAATCAAGTACTTCTTTCGTCCTAATTTGTAACAATGCACTTTTCTTTTAAGTCGGTCTGAAAAAGAATGATACATTTTTATGTTTTGTACTAATGATTTAACTATAAAGTGCTTCATTTCAGGGGCAGATCTATGAGTATGAGGACGGATCACGTGAATCCATGCTCCTCTGCTGGGCTAGGTGGATCATTGGTTATTTTTCGGTAAATGTACTTATATTTCAATGTGTGTCCATGCTCACACCGGCTAATGTGTGCCCTCTTGACTCCTAGGTTGAGGGATCAAAACTCATGCCTCTTTTTCCAATTAATTTTTTTTTACTTTCTGTTTCCTTTTTTTCTTTTCTATTTCTTTATTTTTTCCGTTAGTTCTTTTCTCGTTTTACACTCTTTCACCTAATTTTACTAAGTTCCAGTTTTCTATTTCTTTTTCTTCTTCTTCTGTTTCTTCCCCTATTTGTTCTATTCTTTTTGGTTTACTCTTTGAGCTATTTTTAATTTAATTTCAAGTTCCCTATTTTTATTTGGGTTTTTTGTTTGCCTTTTCTTTCTCTTCTTTTTATGGTTTATTCATGGAGTTTCAAAACTCAAAAGAAATCGAGATTCTAATTTAGTTTTGAATCTCTACAATTTTGAGTTTCCTCTTTTCTTCATTTACCATTCTCCATTTGAATAGTTGTACAGTTTGCAACATAAGATATTTGTAACTATGAATAATGATGTTACTATTGATCATTTCCAACGTAGGAAAACTATTCAAGGACGGTTGAAAATAAAATAATAGTTATTTGTAATAATAATATAAACTATAGTTTACTCGTCAAGTTCTAGCATGGTAATAAAATCAAATCACTTGTCTGACAGCTTAAACTAGGCTCCACTTTAGAGATAGGTTTTTTGTTTTAATCAAAATAGGTCACGGGCGCGTCGGAACGGTTGGTAGCTGCTTCCATCCGAGAGTTTAATCTCCTTACTCCTTACTGCTTTTTTCAAAGAAAAAAAGAAGGGGGTCGATTTAGGCTCCTTCCCTTCCACTGCGTAGCCGTGCTAGCACGTATTACGAGCCCTCTGTCCCACGCATCTAACCAGCTCGCGTGGTTCACCAGTTTCACCGAAAGCTCTCATTTGTTGAAGCGAAGCATAGTGCGCTTTAAGCGCTGAGCGAGAAAGGTCTCTTCTTTCCTTTCGGTTTATTCACTGATCTGAAACTTAGCACTTGTTTTCTTATTGATTCTCGGGGCGGTGGCATTCTTGAATGAAGTCTATCCGAACCGAATTAACACTTCTCAGATCAGGCTAGGCCTCTCCAGCTGAGCTGGGTACCGGGGCCCTGGATGCGCTAGCGATTGGCACATAGGGAAATGGTTGCCCGAGTTTCTCGGCCTGGTATCCTGCACCTCGCGTTCATGATATCTAAATTCAACTGTGCCCCGGAGACACAAATCAAACGGGTAACTAACATCGCGTAAGAATTAAAAAAAATAATAATAGTGCACCCGTCCACCTAATGAGATTATTTATAACCAGAAAATATCAGAATCCATTAATTAATTTCCTCCCAGTCTTTCACCTTTGTTAACATTTTATTTTGTGTATAGTGTACATATTGTTGGTATATATACTGTTAACCATGAGTTTGGTTTGGATATAGTATTTATTATGGAACAATTATTTATTCAATTTTAATAAAGTTTTAAATAGATCATATATTTGTATGTGTCTTTTACTTATATAGTAGATGATTTAGTGTATAGAGTTTAGCTTATACACGGAAGATTAAATCATCGGTTCTTATAAGTATAAAGTTTGAGTTCACAATCTAATGATGGAATTGGACAAACCATCATGGATAATTGTAACACAAGATTAAATATAATTTATCTTGATTATGGGAATGGTTTAATTCCAACTTTTTGTGCTAGTACATTTTGTATGTATTGAACGGACCAAGTAGCGATAAGTATATTATACTGACTTAATAAAATAAACACTCTAGCCATTAAATGTACTTATACTCTTAATATTTATATAATTATTATTAGTTGTGTATATTATTATTATTTTGATTTATTAAAAGGCGAGATTATTTCGCGGGTCAGTATGCCTGGTAAATTGGATAATAATAATGTACATCGGCGAAGTAATAGTTAGTTGATGGAATCCATGTCTCAATTAGAGATTGATGAAACACCTTTATAAAAAATTATAAGTTTTCATGTGTAAACCCGGCCGGTGGATTTTGTATTCGACACATGAAATAAGTTAAGCGAAAGTCTAAAGGAAATAATCAATAAATTAAATTGTCAGTAATTTAATTTAATTGATTAGTAACTGAATCTTAACATGGGGAGTTAAATAAGATTTAATGGATGAATTTCGAAATTGAATAAGGAGTGCAATTACGAATTTTTAGTGGAATAATTCGTAATTAATTGTGGTAGATATTAATTTCAAAAATTAGAAATTAATTCCATAATTGGAGCCTTGTTAATTAAATTATGTGGTCCCTATTGTGCCTAAATAATAGGAAATAAAGGAGAGAAAAAGATGGCCGAAATTTTCAGCCATGGTGGCCGAAAATTTCAGCATATTTTCCTACAATTTTCGCCCACACGATATTGCCATTTTCGGATATTATTTGGGTAACACAGTAGAAGACCATGGAACATTCGAGGATCACGATTGTGCGGGTGGTGCAGATTCCATTGAGAAGTTATGGAATTGAAGACTCACGCGAAAAACAGATATGTTCACGCTTCAAGAGGTAACCCGTGAAACTCCATTTANCCACTCACATCTGATTAGATAACTAATTTTTTCATGAAACAAGAATAACGTGTTTATGTGCGTTTTTGAATTACATGTATATGTGGATCAATTGGTATCAGAGCCACTCACATCTGATTAGATAACTAATTTTTTCATGAAACAAGAATAACGTGTTTATGTGCGTTTTTGAATTACATGTATATGTGGTTTTCTGAAAAACTGCACTGTTGTTTTGTGAATTAACTGTGCAAAAATTTTGGAATACTCTTGTAATCATGATATATCTGTTTTATTATTGATATTTGATTGAGATTATTTGAATTTTTTGGGGTAAACCCTAGAAAAACGCAAAACCTATTTTTTGATCGATAACCGGTATTTTCGGAGGTCAACGAACTTGACAAACTCCGATTGAGCTGAAATTTGGTGGGTCCATCGGAAACGACGTGGTGAGAAAAACTCACTTCTTTAGCAATGAATTATAGTATTTTTCGGCGTTTTTCGGTCGTTTGGACCATGTTTTGGGCATTTTTTTATTTCCTGGAAATTATTTCTTAATAATTTTAATTTGTTTTTAATTTAATGGTGGTGGGGTGACTCCCCATGGTCCCCATGATTAAATACTGGTCATATAATATGTTTACACATTGGCTATTAGCAAATAGACGTATTTTTATTGTATTAAATTCAATAATAGAGGTGTAGGATTCTATTGACTAGGTCTTACAAGGTATAATTGATATTGCATGATGATATAATTATTTTGTAAGAAATTGAAATCCTCTATTTGATATCCTGGATGACTAATGATTGTAGCGTTTGGCATATTTGTGCATAAAGAAAAATTTCTCAAATTTTAGTTTATGTTTTCATGCCCTACGTGATTACTAGTTTTTGATTTTCGATGAAGATTTTTGTTCTCTGGTTGGAGGTTGTAATTAAGTGAACGGTATTTCGTATAAGTTTCACATTATTGATATAACTCTTAAGTTATGGTCCATATTCTGCCATAAAATAATTTTATGAGCTATATGTAATTTCACTTGTAAAATTGAGAATTTTAAGAGTAATAAATAGTTACCACTAAAGTGGTTTATTTATTTGAACTCATGAAAATTCTTAATAAATTTGTACATGTGAAATTGTGTCTATTCATGGATTGAGCATTATGAATAATAAGTAGGATCCACAAAATGGTCTATTTATTTGAGTCATTAAATGTGCTTAATGTACCATGTGAAAATTATCCTTGATAAATCTACATTAGTGGTGGAGGTTCTTAACTAGAAAAAGAGTTTTATCTTTGGGTACTAGTGAGACCAACTCCACCCATAAGAAGAGATATTAAGTTTTTCGCCGAATGTGAAAAAATATAATATCTTAGGTTCTTCTGTATTTAATAAAAGGATAATTTATGTAAAAAGAGATATTATGTATCCTAGAAATAGGAAGAACATAATATATGCCTTGAGCTCATAGTATAATTACAAGGAGAATGAAATAAATATCATATTTATTTTAATTCATGAAACTGTTTAAAACTGTTATTCTCCGAGTTGGATATATGCTGGTGGTCATGAATTTGACGAACTCCAATTGACCTGAAACTTGGTAGGTTCATCGAAAACGATCTAGTAAGAAAAACTCACTGCTATGCAGTGAATCATGCTGTTTTGGCATTTTGAGGTCGTTTAAATGGATTTTCAAGCAGTTTATTAAATTGAATATGTTATAAATATGAAAAGTTATTCTTTATATATCGGCTATATTTGTGTTAAATCTGAAACATGATGATTTAACTTGATATTATATATAGCAAGAATGCAAATCACATGAGTTTAATCCTAAATATGCCAAAAATAATTTATTTGAATTTGGTCTAGTTTTTGGCGATCGTGAATTATCACGTTCTCCGAATGGCCTGAAATTCGGTAGGATCATTGAAAACGATCAGTTAAGAAGAACTCACTGCTATGCAGTGAATCACATCATATTCGATGATTCGGGATAGTTTAGATGAGTTTTTTGGAAGTTTTGACGGATTAAAATGTGATTTACATACGAAAAGTCATTCTTTCTATCATTTTTTTATGTATAATCTGGAACATGATAACACATGTTGATTTGACATGAATTGGTATATAATAAGAATATAGGTCATATTTTAAATTCTTAAAAAATGCTTAAAATGGTAATTTTCCAAATTTGGTTGAAATTTTTGGAGATTGTGATGTTAACGATCTCCGATTGATCTGAAATTTGGTTGGTCTTCTAAAAACAGTCCAGTAAATAATACTCACTGCTAAAAACGTTAATTCTAGCGTTTTAAGACTGTTTAAATGGCGTTTTGAGCATTTTTACATTATGGAACTTAATCCTCAGAAAAAAAATTGTGGTTGTGATAAAGTGGTGATATGAATTAACCTATATGGTCACCAATTTTTATTTATAGTGAGATAATAAATTTACGCGTTGACGTTAGGTCTTCCTCCATATCGGATAAATTTATTATGAACCCACTGGATATAGTTACTAGTTATTGATAACTTGAATTAACTCTCTATCTGAGTGGGTTGAATCAATTTTGTAACTAAAATACAATCATGATTATGTGGTGGTAGAAATATATTTCTATGGTCTTCCACAATTAATTTCAAGTGAGTAATAAATTTAGGCGTTGATTTAGGTCTTCCTCCATATCGGATAAATTTATTATAAGCTCACTAGATGAAATACTAGTAATTGATATCATGTAGTTACTCTCCATCTAAGTATACATGTTGGATAAATGGAAATAGAGCTATTAAAAATAATGTTCACTTGACTTAAAATAACAGTATACTCTCCATCTGAGTTGGGTCTGTTTTAATTTATTTGAGTGAACAATCTGGCATTACATATGTATGTTACATGAGTAGTTCTTTTCCCATCAAAATTTTCTATTCAAGATGCATGAATACATATACGTATAGTGTGTTTAAGCTTTTAGTATTAAATGGTTATATACAATTGTCTGAAAATAATAGTAAGCTCTCCATCTGAGGTGGTTCTGTTTCTTTCTGGATTGTATAATTCTCGCGTTATATAATATGCTTTGCATGAATGATTCTTTTCCCATCGAAATTTATTATTCGAGATGCATGTATGTATATAAATATTGAATGCAGTCTGAATTTTATCATTCAGTGTTTTGACTTATTACGATCTATTTAATATTTTATCTCAATTCCACTATGACTTTATGCAATTTGTCGAATTAATTGTTAAAATTTTCTTTTGGAAGTGGAAAGACATTAATTTAAAGGATGCAATATTTGTACCTTTTGTTAGAAGGAATTTATTCCGACTGGATAAAACAAGAGATGGATGTTTGTTTTAAGTTTCGAATAACTCTTGAGTTATTGAGCTTGATAAACATTGTATCTCTTGAGGTAGATGAATGCATGACCTTATTATTGTATATTAATGTCTCTCTTGAACAGAACAATATTAGTCTATCTCATAAGAAAATATGTTCTTCATAATTGAGCAAAACTTATATGTGCACCTTTGTCTAAGTCATATTAATCTGGAAAGGATATCAAGTTGGTCAAGGATGGACCTTAAAAGTTCATTGAAAGTAGAGGCACTACCAACTTGTGGATCCTGATTGGAAGGAAATTTGACTAAAGGATGTTTCCCTTCAAAAGAAAATAAAGCTAGTGATAAGCTGGAATGAATCCCTTCTGATTTGTATTATTATATGAACATACTCGTAAGAGATACTAATATATTTATTTGATGCACCGTAAGTCTTAATGATTTGAGTAATTCAAAGGTTTTAAGACTTGGAACGGAGAAGCACCAAGGAAATATATTAAGTTACTGCAATTTGATTGTAGTGGCGAGCACCTCTCTAAAGANACTCCATAATATAGTGGTGTAGTAGAAAGAAGAAATAATCTTTTTTGAACATGGATAGATTAATGATGTGTTATTCAGATTTGCCTTATTCATTTTTGGAATATTTTCTGAAAACTGCAAATTACATTCTGAATTAGTTCCTTCAAAGTAAGTACCTAGGACATCTATAGAACTGTGGACTGAATGTAAGCTCAGTCTATGGCATGTTCAGATATGGGGTTGTCCTAAGTGTTGAAAGGGAAAGCGGATATGTAAGTTGGAACTAAGAATGGATAGGTGCATGTTTATTGAATATCCAAGGAAACGAATGGAGTTTTATTTTATTGTCCTAAAGAAAATAAGGCAATTGTTAAAACAAATGTATTTTTCTAGATAAAGACTGTTTAATAAACCATGTTCCTAGAAGTAAATCAATTTTACAGGAACTGGGCAAAGAAATAACTAGATGTTCAAGAACATCGAAACCCACATGTCAGGATTGACGTTCCATTGCATTTAAGTAGTGGGAGAACGTTAAAGACATGACTTTATCAAGTGGGAGTGATGTTTGAACATTGAACACTATAGTAAGAAGTCGCTAATATTTCAAAGTCGTAAGGTAATGAAGGTAATATTAGTAGTACTTCGTCATAGTGGGAGAATACTAAGGAAAATTATACTTTGGTATACACTCTTGGGATAGTTTCAGTAACAGGACCCCTGAAGAGTTTCATACAAAACTAGATAGTTACGACAAAGCACTATTGAACAAAGATTGCATCAGAAATAACTTGGCAAGATTCTTTAACAAAATCTTATTTTGTGGAGACTTTTAAAGGTCATGTAAAAAAAAATGCCTGGGGAAGTTGTAGATGCATGGTTACAAGTCTAAGTGGGAGATTATTGGGGCATATACTATTAACCATGCGTTTAGATATAGTATATTCAATAATTGTCATGGTTAAAAGTCTAAGTGGGAGATTGTTGGGTTATATACTATTAACGATGAGTTTGGTTTGGATATAGTATTTATTATGGAACAATTATTTATTCAATTTTAATAAAGTTTTAAATAGATCATATATTCGTCTGTGTCCTTTACTTATATAGTAGATGATTTAGTGTATAGAGTTTAGCTTATACACGGAAGATTAAATCATCGATTTCTTATAAGTATAAAGTTTGTGTTCACAATCTAATAATGGAATTGGGCAAACCATCATGGATGATTGTAGCACAAGATTAAATAAAATTTATCTTGATTATGGGAATGGTTTAATTCCAACTTCTTGTGCTAGTACATTTTGTATGTATTGAACGGACCAAGTAGAGAGTATATTATACTGACTTAATAAAATAAACTCTCTAGCCATTAAAAGTACTTATATTCTTAATCTTGATATAATTATTATTAGTTGTGTATATTATTATTGTTTTGATTTATTAAAAGACGAGATTCTTTCGCAGGTCAATATGCCTGGTAAATTGGATAATAATAATGTACATCGGCGAAGTAATAGTTAGTTGATGGAATCCATGTCTCGATTTAGAGATTGATGATACACCTTTATGAAAGCTTATAAGTTTTCATGTGTAAACCCGGCCGATAAATTTTGTATCCAACACATGAAATAAGTTAAGCGAAAGTCTTAAAGGAAATAATCAATAAATTAAATTGTCAGTAATTTAATTTAATTTAATTGATTAGTATCTGAATCTTAACATGGAGAGTTAAATAAGATTTAATGGATGAATTTCGTAATTGAATAAGGAGTGCAATTACGAATTTTTAGTGGAATAATTTGTAATTAATTATGGTAGATATTAATTTCGAAAATTAAAAATTAATTCCATAATTGGAGCCTTGTTAATTAAATTATGTGGTCCTTACTGTGCCTAAATAATAGGAAATAAAGGAGAGAAAAAGATGGCCGAAATTTTCAGCCATGGTGGTCGAAAACTTCAGCATATTTTCCTACACATTTCGCCCACACGATATTGCTATTTCCGGATATTATTTGGGTAACACAGTAGAAGACCGTGGAACATTCGAGGATCACGATTGTGCGGGTGGTGCAGATTCCATTGAGAAGTTATGAAATTGAAAACTCACGCGAAAAACAGATATGTTCACGCTTCAAGAGTTAACCCGTGAAACCCCGTTTATGTTAGTTGTCTAGATTACATGTGATTTTGATACTAGGATTGCTTCCGCCGCATATAATAATCCATCACATATTTGCATGAAGATATGTAAAGACCACTAGCTATATATGTTATTATAAAGACTTGGCAAAGCTTGCTAGTATGTCATCTGCATTTGCGCAGTGTGGCATATGTTAATTCAATGTCTTTATGCAGAAAGTTAATCTAATCAATGGCGTTATCTTCATTGGAGGGGATGCCAAATTTCCAATAAGGGTCTCTACTTTGAAGTTGTTAAATATATATTTAAGGTAACTTTCTCCTGCTCATACAATTACCTCTAATCATAAAAATCCCGTGTATGTGTTGACTTGCATGATATCTGCATATCATTATGATTTATTTTAGACATCAAGTTTCAAAAGTATTTTTTTTTTTTGGTTAAGTTTCGTGCCAAGTCAAAGTACATGCATAATAAAATGGGTCGACGGAAATATTTAATTTCGCACGCATTTTTTGTTAATTATTATCGTAAACTCTGAAGGGATGTTTTTGTTTATGCATGTCCAAAGGTGTTTGTTGTCAATATTATAATTGTATGTTTTTTTCCTGATAATATTGCAGAAAGTTGTGGAAAAGAATGATGCGGGTGAGAATTTCCCTCTTCTTGCCATCTGCTTGGGTTTTGAACTTTTGATAATGATCATCTCCGAGGTAATGACCACCTATTGAAAGATATGTAGAGTTGGTACTTTTAACTTTATTGGGAGACGTTTAAATTGAGAAGTTAAAATTTTAAAGTTAAATTATTTGTTAAATATAGAAATATTCGGTTCTTTTTTAAAAGAATTAAAAATAAAAGAGTGTCGCATTAAGTGAAACAAAGGCAGTAGTATTTTTGGGTAATGCTCCATGTTGGGGAGGAGCTAGCCCTTAGGCTATAGATTCAGCTGAAACCAGTAGCCCTTTATTTTTAATGCTTCACTCAATTTTTTTTAAGGGAAATCTTCGAGCAACGGTAAAGTTATCTTCGTGTGACTTATATTTATGGGTTCGAGCCGTGGAATCAACCACTGATTATTGCATAAGGATAGTCTGTCTACATCACACCCACTTGAGTTGCGGCCCTTTCTCCGATCGAGCGTGAATATGAATTTTGTCCTCAATATCAATTTACATGATATGTTTTTCTTTTAACCTATACCCAAAAGAGTAATATATTTAAATTTAAATGGTTTCCTGCAGATTCNCCCCCCCCCCCCCCAACCCCCCGTGTTGCTAAAGAAGATGAGTACACATTGCCTTGTGATGCAAAATCATCATGTACGTTATTACCCATTATGTTTTCAGTTTTTATCCAAAAAAATTACATAAATATGACACTTTTTGAAATGGTCTTTGACTTTTGACTTTCTTCAACGTTAAAAGTTAAAAGTGTTGCCCACGAAACAAGCGAGAGACAACACTTGTTAAACTTGGAGTTCTACTAGACAAGCGGGGTAAAAAGTTCAAGACTATTCACTTTAATGGCTATTTTTGTACTTTACCCATTTTTAATGTTGTGATGTGGCTGAATAATGTTTTCTCATGCCACAGTTTGGTATATCACCAGAAAGTTTTCAAGAAAATAAAGATTTGTGTAGCTTTTTCAGAGTATTAACGACTAGTACATATAAGAATAACAAGGTACAGGATGTATTTTTTATACTACGGAGTCTAGTACAATTTTAGTTGAATTAACATTTTTGTTTCTTATTTTGTATGTTAATCGATTCAGGTCTATGTTTCCACTGTTCAAGCACAACGGTATCCCATTACTGCTCTCTGGTGTCACCCGGAGATGTTATGTGTTTGTCCAGATTTTCTTACTATAATTGGTTTTTTTATTTCATAAAAGAAATAACAACATATTTATCATAATTAGATTTTCCTTTTTGGAGAAGGAAATTATAAATTTTTCATATTTGGCTAGTCCTTTTTCTCGTAAGAAAAGGTTTGGAGTTCTATAAATTGAAGATTCGTCTTTCTCATTCAGCAACATCCACAATGTAACATATGAGGTTTGAGAGTCTTGCTTAGGGGGAGAATTTTACGGGACAAGTGTTAGTATAACACTTGTGTTTGCCTCTTCGTGAGGTTGTTCTCTCAATATTTTGTACTCTCTTTTATTATAGTGGATTGCTAATCTCCGCCGTGGATGTAGGTCAGTTGACCGAACCACGTTAAATATTTGTGTCTCTTTTGGTAGATTTCTCTTTTGTTATCTGATTTATCATCATTCAAGTGTTACTTTATTAGCTTCCGCATGCCACCTGACTTTTTTCGGTCCTAACAAGAGGCATTGTCTTTGGATACTGTTGGTCTGACCTTTATTTCATTTTATTTTATAATCATGGCGTCCGAGCCAATTTGTGCATCTTGGCTAATTGCACAGGATATCGGCTACCTCCTACCTGCAACACGGGTATTTGGATAACTCTATGTCTCTATCCATCAATGCATGAACATATGACAAAAAAATCACTTAATGTTTTGGCGTGTATTGAGGCTTGACCTCATAGTTCTCAACCTACTTCATTGATTACTAATCGATATCTTTGGTCGTCTTATCTGTATTTTTATCTAAAATAAACATGATTTAGTTGTTGTTTAAAAGACTGAAAATTTGTTGTTTATATTTTCTGTATTTAAATGGAGAAACATTGTCAGTAAGAATTCATATAACTAGACCAATTTGGGTTAAGTTAAATTCTAAGGTTTCAATGATGACAATGTTCATTTACCCTATTTTGCAGGAATCATCATGTCACGACCCAATTTACCCCCCAAAGGGTGTCGTGACGGCACCTAGTATCTACGATTAGGTAAGCATATAGTTACGAGAAAACACAATAATAAGGAAATAAACGCATAATCTAAATATCAAACGATGCCGCCCGGCATATACAAAGAAAATAATATACTCCCAATGGCCCGAAATGTCACTAAGTCTCAAGCTTCTATAAACTATTGTAGCTCTAAACAAAAGTCTGAAAATACATAATTAGACATCTAGACGATGGAGTAGAAGGGGACTCTGAGGATTCTGCAAACACGGACAGGAATACTTTGAAGTCTCCTAGAAATCAGCAACTCGTACTATCCTCAAGGCTGATAGCTCGTACCTGGATTTGCACATGAAAAATATGTGCATGAAAGGGCATGAGTACACCATAATGGTACCCAGTAAGTGCCAAGCCTAACCTCGGTCAAGTAGTGACGAGGTCAGGTTAAGGCCCTACGGAGTAAATATAATAAATTAGACAGTGAAAGAGATAAGTCAATTCTACAGTAAACAGTTAACGAAAAGTTCTCGAAAACTTAACAGTCAAGGGAGCCCCCAGCTCAGAACAAGGTAAACAGAAGGTGGAATCTCCCGGAATACCGTCCCGTAGTTCCAAATGATCATGAAGTGCAGAGGGATCTCCTAGAATACGTCTGTAGTCCCAAAGTAAATATGCAGTACATGAGGATCTCCCGGAATACGTTTGTAGTCCCAAAATAAATATGCAGAACAGGGGGATCTCCCGTAATACGTCCGTAGTCCCAAAATAAATATGCAGTATAGAGGGATCTCACGGAATACGTCCGTAGTCCCAATTTAAATATGCATCGCAAGATAAAATGACAAGTATGACATCAAATTAAACAGTTTATACTAATCACAGATAAGGAAAATAAGGACTTAACTAAGCATGACACACATAAGATCAAATAAGCAATTAAACACGTAAGCATACTTCTCTAATCTAAGCTAAACAATTAAACATATTGGTGCAATTTAATAAGGAAAAAAAGATTTATGACTTAGAAAGGGAAAAATAGGATTTTTGCAATAATAGCCCGTGTACGTACTTTTCACCTCACGTACACGGCGCCCACACATCAATTAATATCAAACATCCTAAAGGTAAGTCCCAAACACAAGGTTAGACAAGCCACTTACCTCAACCGCTCAACTTAACTCGATATCACATTCTTGCCACGAGTATCCGACTCCAAATGGTCCTAATTTAATCAAATCAATTGCATAGTGTAAATAATACTACAACTAACTACTTTAGCAAATGAATTCGAAGCTAAGGAATGAAATAGGAAAAACGCCCAAAAAGTCTCCCTGGCCCCACGACTCGAAATCAGGTAAAAGTTACCAATCTAGAACACCCATTCACTCACGAGTTCACTCGAACAAAAATCATCTAAATCCGACGTCAAAATCTCATTCAAATCTCAAATTTTCAATTGGGGAACCTTTTCGCCCATTTCCAAACTTTTACCCTCAAGTTCCTTAATTAGATGAGGAAAACAACAATAGATTATTGTATTAGGATCAAATTAGAGTTAGAATTCGTTACCCAATGATTCTCCTTTGAAAACCCTCGAGAAGTCGTCTCCCACCGAGCTCCAAATTGAATTTTGAGTTATGAAAAAAAACCCTCGATTCTTCCCTCTTGAACCTAGTGATTTTCGCATATGCGGTCCCGCACCTGCGGAAGAATCAACGCAGGTGCGAAAGTCTTTTAAACGGGCTGGGTCCGCACCTGCGACCCTTGGGCCACACTGCGGCTCCGCTTCTGCGGGAAAACATCCTCACCTGCGAGCCTAGCATGCCCTGGCCTTTTTCGCATCTGCGAATTCCCACGCGCATCTGCGAGGCCGCACCTGCGACCTCCCCTCCGCAGGTGCGAAACACCAGAACCAGCAACACCGGATTTTTCCTAAGTCCAAATTTCTTCCCATCAACCAAACCTACCAACCAGTCCTATAACATCATTCGAACTTAGTCGAGCCTTCAAACCGCATCGAACAACACCAAAAACATGAATTAAACACGGATTCAAGCCTAAGAACTTAACATTTTCCCAAATTCTACAAACGATGCCGAAACACATCAAACCTCATCCGGATGACCTCAAATTTGACACACAGGTCATCAATGACACTACAAACCTATAGCCACTTACGGAATTCCATTCCAAGCTCGATATTATAATTTCCACTATCGTCCAAAATCGCCGAAAATCTAACTTTCGCCAATTCAAGCCTAAATCTACTACAGACCTCCTAAACACATTCTGAACGCGCTCCTAACTCTAAAATCACTCAACGGAGCTAACAGAGTCAACAAAACTCCATTTCGGGTCCGTCTTCAGTCTTCACACAGTTCCGACTACGATCCAAATTCTACGGCTTAAACTCACAACTAGGGACTAAGTGTCCCAAAACTCTCCGAATTCCAAAATCGATCACTCCGGCAAGTCCTAATAGCAGGAACCAACGTGGGAAAAACAGTTATTAAGGGATCGGGGGATCTAACTCTCAAAACGACCGACCGGGTCGTTACATCCTCCCCTTCTTAAAACAATCATTCATCCTCGAACGAGTATAAAGACATACCTGAAGCTGTGAAAAGATGAGGGTACCGGCTGCGCATATCCTTCTCGGTCTCCCAAGTCGCCTCCTCGACCGGCTGACCCCTTCACTGGACCTTTACTGAAGCACTATTCTTTGACCTGAGCTTCCTGATCTGTCTGTCCAAAATGGCTACTGGATCCTCAACATAAGATAAATCCTTGTCCAACTGGGCTGAGCTGAAATCCAATACATGAGCTGGATCACCGTGATACTTCCGGAGCATAGAAACGTGGAACACTGGATGAACTCCTGCTAGCCTTGGAGGCAAGGCAAGATCATAAGCAACTTCCCCAACGCGCCGCAATATCTCAAATAGACCAATGAAAATTGGGCTCAGCTTTCCCTTCTTCCCGAATCTCATGACACCCTTCGTAGGCGATACCCGAAGCAAGACCCGCTCTCCAACCATAAATGCCAAATCTCGAACCTTCCGTTCCGCATAGCTCTTCTGTATGGACTGGGCTGTGTGAAGTCTCTCTTGAATCACCTTCACCTTATCCATGGCATCCTGAACGAAATATGTACCCAACAATCGGGCCTCGCTCGGCTCAAACCAACCTACTGGGTACCGGCACCGCCTACCGTACAAAGCCTTATACAGTGCCATCTGAATGCTGGACTGGTAACTGTTGTTGTAGGCAAACTCTATAAGTGGAAAGAACCGGTCCCATTACCCTCCGAACTCCATCATGCATGCACGGAGCATATCCTCAAGAATCTGAATCGTGTGCTCGGACTGACCGTTCGTCTGAGGGTGAAAGGTTGTGCTCAGCTCCACCCTAGTACCCAACTCCTGCTGTGCGGCTCTCCAGAACCGTGATATGAATTGAGTACCTCTGTCTGAAATGATAGATATTGGAATACCGTGAAGGCAGACGATCTCTCTGATATAAATCTCAGCCAATCTCTCTAAAAAATAAGTGGTCAGCACCAAAATGAAATGAGATGACTTGGTCAGCCGATCAATGATCACCCAAATAGCATCAAACTTTCTCAAAGTCCGTGGAAGTCCAACTACAAAGTCCATGGTGACCCGCTCCCACTTCCACTCGGGGATCTCTAACCTCTGGAGTAATCCACCCGGCCTCTGGTGCTCATATTTGACCTGCTGACAGTTGAGACACTTGGCCACAAACCCCACTATATCCTTCGTCATCCTTCTCCACCAATACTGTTGTCTCAAATACTGGTACATCTTCGCGGTACCCGGATGAATGGAGTATCGCGAGCTATGGGCCTCCTCAAGAATCATCTCCCGAAGCCCATCTATATTGGGCACACAGATCCGGCCCCGCATCCTCATCATGCCATCATCATCTATAGTCACATCTCCGGCATCACCTCGCCGGAACCTGTCCTGAAGAACCAGAAGGTGGGGGTCATCATACTGACGCTCTTTGATGCGGTAATAAAGAGAAGACCGAGCAACCACACAAGCTAATAACCGGCTAGGCTCTGAAATATCCAGTCTCACGAACTGACTGGCTAAGGTCTGAACATCCAAGGATAAGGGCCTCTCAGCTGCCGGAAGATATGCCAAACTCCTCAAACTCTCTGCCCGGCGACTCAAGGCGTCGACCACTATATTGGCCTTCCTCGGGTGGTATAATATAGTGATATCATAGTATTTTAATAGCTCCAACCACCTCCGCTGACGTAGATTAAGGTCCTTCTACCTGAACAAGTGCTGCAAACTCCGGTGATTAGTGTAAATCTCACAGGGAACACCGTACAAATAATGACGCCAGATCTTTAAGGCGTGAACAATAACTGCCAACTCGAGGTCATGAATCGGATAATTCTTCTCATGCACCTTCAACTGTCTGGACGCGTAGGCAATCACCCTACCGTCCTGCATCAATACTGCTCCAAGGCCAATCCTCGAGGCATTAGAATAAATAGTGTAGGACCCCGAACCGGTAGGCAATACTAATACTGGGTCTGTAGCCAAAGTTGTCTTGAGCTTCTGAAAGCTCTCCTCACACTCCTCGATCCACCTAAATGGAGCACCCTTCTGGGTTAGCCTGGTCATAGGTGTTGCAATAGATGAAAACCCTTCTACAAAGCGACGGTAGTACCCCACCAAACCAAGGAAACTGCGGATCTCCATAGCTGATGACAATCTAGGCCAACTCTGCACTGCCTCCACCTTCTTCGGATCTACCTTGATCCATCACAAGACACTATGTGGCCCAAGGATGCCACTGAATCAAGCCAGAATTCACACTTAGAAAATTTTGCATACAATTTCTTTTCCCTCAAAGTCTGAAGCACGGTCCTCAAGTGCTTCTCATGATCTTCCAGAGACCGGGAATATACGAGGATGTCGTCAATAAACACAATGAATAAAGAATCAAGATAAGGCCAGAACACGCTGTGCATCAAATGCATAAAGGCTGCTGGGGTATTGTCATCCCAAATGACATGGCAAGAAACTCATAGTGACCATATCTGGTCCTGAAAGCAGTCTTCGGGATGTCCGACTCCCGAATCTTCAACTGATGATAGCCAGAATGCAAGTCAATCTTGGAAAAACCCTGGCACCCTGTAACTGATCAAATAAATCATCGACGTGAGGTAAAGGATACCTGTTCTTCAATGTAACCTTGTTCAACTGCCGATTAGCAATACACCATACGCATAAAACCATCATTTTTCTTCATAAATAAGATTGGAGCACCCAAGGTGATACACTAGTGTCACGACCCCAAATCCTAAGCCGGTCGTGATGGCGCCTATCGTGGAACTAGGCTAGCCAACCATTACAGACTATCATAATATTTCATAATTTCCAAGACAAGCAGGTTAAAACAACAAAATGAGGTGAACAATTCATACACTACCCCAAAACCTGGAGCCCACTGTCATAAGAATCTAGGACTATAAATACAATGTACAATAAGGTGCTTGCTATTACAAAAGTCTGAAGTACGAAAGACGAAAAAAAACTAAGAACTGAGGAAAGGAAAGGAGGTGAGTTGGGGACGCTAAGCAGCTACCTCGATCCTCGAACAAACTCCAAGCACGTCCGAAAATCAACTAGTGAGATGGTCCGACACCTGGATCTGCACACAGAGGTGCAGGGAGTAATGTGAGTACGCCAACTCAGTAAGTAATCAAAGTAACTAAAAACTTGATTGTAGTGACGAGCATTTATAAATCATGTAAATCCATATAATAACTAACAACGGAAATAAATAAATCAAGTCAGGAATCTACATTCCAAATATTTCATAAAACTCCAGTTTCCATTTAAAATCTCGTATAAAAACATTTGTCCAACACTATCATCAGAGGCTCAGTGTAAAGAAGAGTGAAAACAGTAGTTTCATAAAATATAAGCCCCTTGGGCACCTATCACTCACAAATAAAGCCTCTCGGGCAAGCCTCACAGTCACTCGTGACTCCACTATCAGTATCTCATGCTCACACTAAACACTCGTACTTAAAAAGTACCATGAATACACACAACTGCTGCGGCGGGCAGCCCGATCCAATACATACATACATACATACATATATATATATATACATATATATATGCGGTGTGCAGCCCGATCTATATAACATACGTTGCGACGTGCAGCCCGATCCATATAATAGTCGATTGCACCCACTAGGGGTGTACAGACTCCGGAGGGGCTCCTACAACCCAAGCGCTATATTGCTGCGGCATGCAGTCCGATCCAATATGTATATTGCTGCAGCATACAGCCCGATCCATATATAATGTATATTGTTGCAGCGTGAAGCCCGATCCATATGTAATATATAATATATATATTGTTGCGGCGTGAATCCCGATCCATAACTATCCTCACATGCTCGGCTCTCGGCCTCACTTAGTCATCCTCACAAGCCACTTGGACAATTCATCTCAACTCACGGGACTCAGCCCAAAATACCTCTCATATATATATATATATATATATATATATATATATATATATATATATACTCTCAGTCACTCGTTACTCCATTATCAGTATCGCATGCTCACACTAAACACTCGTACTCAACAAGTACCATGAATACACACAACTGATGCGGCGGGCAGCCCGATCCAATACATACATATATATATATATATATACACATATATTTATATACATACATACATATATATATATATACACATATATTTATATACATACATACATATATATACATACATACATATATATATATATATATATATATATATATATAATAGTGATGCGGCGTGCATCCCGATCCATATAACATACGCTGCGACGTGCAGCCCGATCCATATAATAGTCGATTGTGCCCACTAGGGGTGTACAGACTCCGGAGGGGATCCTACAGCCCAAGCGCTATATTGCTCCGGCGTGCAGCCCGATCCATATATAATGTATATTGTTGCGGCGTGCAACCCGATCCATATGTAATATATAATATATATTGTTGCGGCGTGCAGCCCGATCCATAACTATCCTCACATGCTCGGCTCTAGGCCTCGCTTAGTCATCCTCACAAGCCACTCGGGCAATTCATCTCAACTCACGGGACTCAGCCCAAAATACCTCTCATAGTTTCAAAACAGTGTGATAACAGTGAAAATAACAACAAGTAGAAAACATGACTGAGTTCACAATTGTTCTATCAGAATAGTGTGAGAATAGTGTAAAAGTACCTTTGAGGGTCTAAACAGGTTGGCACAAGGCCCCAAACATGGCTCACAGCCCATAAACAAATATAAATTTCTAATATACAGGATGTTGTAAGGTTTCAAACCGAAGCGACTTAATAGTCGCTACGGGACGGACCAAGTCACAATCCCTATCGGTGCACACCCACACGCTCATCACCTAGCATGTGCGTCACCTCATTTACCAAAACAATATAAAATACCAGGGTTTCATACCCTCAGGTCTAGAGTTACAATCGTTACTTACCTCAAAACAGCCCAAAGGCTACTCCGCGATGCTCTTGCCCCTCGAATTGGCTCCCAAATGCTCCGAGTCTATCATAAATCAGATCAATAACATCAAAATATGCTAGGGAGATGAACCCCAATCGAAAACTATCAAAATTAGGCACAATTCCGAAATTGGCCAAACCCGAGCACCAGGCCCACGTCTCGGAATTCGATAAAATCACAAAAATAGAATCCTCCTTCCCTCACGAGTCTACCCATACCAAATTTACCAAAATCCGACCTCAGTTGCCCACTCAAATCATCAAAAGAAATTTCCAATTCTCCCTCCCATTTTTCCCAATGTTCTACTTTAATTCCTCAAATTTCATGGTAAAAATCAAGACTAATTCATGAAATTAAACCAAAAGTGATTGAAGAACACTTACCACAAGAATCCCACTGAAAATCTCGTCCAAATTCTCCTTTCCCCGAGTTCTCTAATGGAATATTGAGTTATGGACAAAAACTCCCATTTAAAACATAAAAAAATTCTGCCCAGGTCTCTTTCTTCGCTGCGATCACGGGAGTTCCCACGCGATCGCGAAGAACAAATCTGCTGCCCCATAAAATTACACTACGCGATCGCACAAGACCAAACGCGATCGTATTGCTTCCCCTCCCTCACGTACGCGATCGCTGCCCCACACAGGCAATCACATAGAAGAAAAAGAACACTGCCTCAGAACAAACCTATGCGATCGCATGCCCACTATTGCGATCGCATATAAGGAAACCAGTGGGCAAAAATTGCAGCAGCTACAACAATCCCTCTAAGGCCAAACACACTCTGATAACCACCCGAAACTCGCCCGAGGCCCTCGGTACCTCAACCAGACATACCAACACATCCCATAACCTCATTCAAAATTATTCGAGCCTTCGAAACACCAAAAATAACGCAAAAACACCAAAATCACATCAAATTCAAGCCTATGAACTTTGAAACTTCTAAATTCCGCCAATGATGCCGAAACCAACCAAAACACGTCTGGATGACTTGAAAATTTGCACACATATCTAAAATGACATTACGAACCTGCTCCAACTTGTGGAACTCCATTCCGACCCCGATCGCCTATTTTCCCCTACCGAACGGAAATCGCCAAAAACTAACTTTCGCCAATTCAGGCCTAATTCTACACCGGACATCAAAACTTCATTCCGAACATGCTCCTAAGTCCCAAATCACCTAACGAAGCTATCCGAGCCATGAAATCCACATTCTGAGGTCGTTCAATAAGTCAACTCCCAATTGACTTTCTCAACTATTAAGCCAATTAAGAGACTAAGTGTCTCTGTTCTCACAACGACCACTCCGAACCCGAACCAACTGACCCAACACAACATAAATAGGCTAAGCAACATACGATAAAGAAAAAATGGGGGAAACTAGGCTAATTTCACGGAACGTCCGGCCAGATCGTTACATCCTCCCCCTCTTAAACACATGTTCGTCCTCGAACGGGTCTCGAAACATACCTGGAGTCTCAAATAAGTGAGGATATCTGCTCTACATCTCCCGCTCGGTCTCCCAAGTGGTATCCTCCACCGGATGTCCTCTCCAGTGAACCTTCACTAAAGCTATATCCTTAGACCTTAGCTTTCTGACCTGACGACCCAAAACAGCTAGTGGCTCTACCTCATATGACATATCACCCTCGAGCTGAACCGTGCTGAAGTCCAAAACATGAGACGGGTCACCAACATACTTCTGGAGCATCGAAACATGGAACACCGGATGAATACTCGATAGGCTGGGAGGCAAGGCAAGTCTATAAGCTACCTCCCCAATCCTCTGAAGCATCTCAAATGGCCCAATGAACCGGGGACTCAGCTTTCCCCTCTTCCCGAACCTCATAACACCCTTCATGGGTGACACCTTCAGCAACACCATCTCCCCAACCATGAAAGACACATCTCGGACCTTCCGATCCGCATAACTCTTCTTCCTAGACTGCGACGTGCGAAGTCGCTCCTAAATCAACTTCACCTTACCCAGTGCATCCTTAACCAAGTTTGTGCCCAATAGCCTAGCCTCGCCCGGCTCAAACCAACCAACCAGATATCTGCACCTCCTACCATATAAAGCCTTATACGGAGCCATATGGATACTCGACTAAAAACTATTATTATATGCAAACTCCGCGAGTGGTAGAAACTGGTCCCATGAACCCCAAAAATCAATGACACAGGCACGCAACATATCCTCCAAAATCTGAATAGTACGCTCCGACTGCCCGTCGGTCTGAGGATGAAACGCTGTGCTCAACTCAACCTGAGTACCTAACTCCCTCTGCACGACCCTAAAAAATTGAGATGTGAATTGAGTACCTCTGTTAGAAATGATGGAAACTGGAACCCCATGCAATTGGACAATCTCCCTGATGTAAATCTCAGCTAAACGCTCCGAAGAATAAGTAGTACCAACAGGAATAAAGTGTGCGTACTTGGTCAGCCGATCCACAATAAACCATATAGAATCAAACATCCTCGAAGTCCGTGGAAGCCCAACTAAGAAGTCCATCGAGATCCGCTCCCATCTCCACTCTGGAGTCTGGAATATCTAATCTCTAAAGCAATCCACCTGGCCTCTGGTGCTTATACTTGACCTACTGACAGTTGAGACACCGAGCCACGAACTCACCAATATCCCTATTCATCCGCCTCCACCAATAATGCTTTCTCAGATCCTGATACATCTTTGCGGCACCCGGATGGATGAAATACCGCGAACTATGGGCCTCATCTAGAATCAACTCTCGAAGCCCATCCACATTAGGCACGCAAATCCGGCCCTGAATCCTCATGACCCCATCATCACCAATAACCACATCCCTGGCATCGCGACGGAACCTGTCCTGAAGAACGAGAAAGTGTGGATCATCATACTGGCATGATCTAACCTGATCATAAAGAGAAGACCTGGAGGCTACACAAGACAATACCCACAGGGGCTCTGATAGATCCAATCTCACCAACTGACTCGCTAAAGCCTGAACATCAAGTGCTAATGGTAGCTCTGCTACTTGAAGGTAGGGTAGACTCCCCAAACTATCTGCTCTGCGACTCAGGGCATCGGCCACTACATTGGCCTTCCCCGGATGATATAGAATAGTGAGGTCATAATCCTTGAGAATCTCCAACCATCTCCTCTGACTCAAATTCAGATTCTTCTGCTTAAGAAGATGCTGCAAGCTACAGTGATCAGTGAATATCTCACAATGCACTCCATATAAATAATGACGCCAAATCTTCAAGGCGTGGACAATAGCTGCTAGCTCAGGATCGTGCACTGGACAATTCTTCTCGTGCACCTTCAACTATCTGGACGCGTAGGCAATCACCCTACCATCCTGCATCAAAACCGCTCCAAGGCCAACTCTCAAGGCATCACAGTAAACTGTATAAGAACCTGAACCCGTAGGCAAAACCAGTACCAGAGCTGTAGTCAAAGCTGACTTGAGCTTCTGAAAGCTCTCCTCACACTCCTAAGTCCACCTGAACTGAGCACCCTTCTGGGTCAGTCTGGTCATAGGTGCTGTAATAGATGAAAATCCCTCTACGAAACAGCGATAGTACCCTGCCAAACTAAGGAAACTGCGAATCTCGGTAGCTGATTATGGTCTAGGCCAGCTCTGTAATGCCTCTATGTTCTTCAGATCAACCTGAATACCATCACTGGACACCACGTGACCCAAGAAATCTACTGAATCAAGCCAGAATTCACACTTCAAAAATTTGGCATACAACATCTTCTCCCTCAAGGTCCGAAGCACAACTATCAAATACTGCTCATGATCCTCCCGAGATTGAGAATACACCAAGATATCGTCAATAAACACGATGACGAAAGAATCCAGATAAGGCCAGAATACACTATGCATCAAGTGCATAAAGGGCACTGGGGTATTGGTCAGCCCAAATGACATAACCAAAAATTCATAATGACCATATCTAGTCCTGAAAGCAGTCTTCGGGATGTATGGCCCCCGAATCTTCAACTGATGATAGCCGGAACGTAAGTCAATCTTGGAAAATACCCTAGCACCTTGCAATTGATCAAACAAGTCATCAATTCGAGGCAAGGGATACCGGTTCTTCACCGTAACCCTGTTCAACTGCCGATAATCAATACACATACGCATAGAACTATCCTCCTTCTTAAAAAATAACACCGGTGCACCCCAAGGTGACGCACTAGGACGAATGAACCCCTTATCTAGGAGTTCCTGAAGTTACTCTTTTAATTCCTTCAGCTCCGTTGGTGCCATACGATAAGGTGGGATAGAAATAGGCTGAGTGCCCGGCACCAGGTCAATACCAAATTCTATGTCCCTGTCAGGTGGCATGCCTAGCAGGTCTACAGGAAACACGTCCGGAAAGTCACGGACCACAGGAACCGAATCAATAGCGGGAGTCTCACCACTGGCATCCCTCACAAAAGCCAGATACGATAAACACCCCTTCTCAACCATGCGCTGGGACTTCAGGTAGGAAATCACCCTGCTAGGCACATACTCGGAAGAACCTCTCCACTCAACCCTCGGACGTCCTGGCATAGCTAAGGTCACGGTCTTTGCGTGACAATCAAGAACAACATGACACGGAGATAACCAATACATGCCCAATATCACATCAAAATTGACCATGCTGAGTAACAGTAGGTCCACTCGGGTCTCCATACCCCCAATAGATACGACACACGACCGATACATATGGTCCACAACAATAGTATCACCCACCGGAGTCGACACATGAACAGACGTAACTAAAGACTCACGGGCATATCTAGGAAATGGGAAAAATATGATGAGACATAAGAATATTTAGAACCAGGGTCAAATAAAGCCAAAGCATCTCGGCGACAGACTGAGACAAAACCTGCGATCACTGCATCGGAGGCCATAGCATCTGGCCTGGCTGGAAACACAAACATACGGGCCTGACCTCCACCTGCTTGACCTCCCCCTCTAGGGCGACCTCTAGCTGATTAACTACCACCCCTGGCTGCCTGGGTGGGTGGTGAAATAACTGGAGCTGAAGTCGAAGGTTGGCTCCTTAGTTGAGATGGACCTCCAAGAAGATGAGGACACTGCCTCCTCATATGCCCGAACTCTCCACACTCATAAAAACTCCCTGGAGCTGGAGACGGGGACTGAAAGGAACCCCTGGCACCAGAATGGCCACTAGGAGAACCATGCATAGAGGAACCCTGAACTGATGGTGCTCGAGCTGCACTCTGGGCTGGAAGGGCACCGAATGAAGAACGGCCTGGCTGAGAACTTCGAGGACCATGCCCCGAAGATGCACCACTATAGGCTGGGCGGACTGACTGAGGAGGCCTGAATGAACGACCTCTACCATATTGAAACTGCCCCCTGGGAGGAGCACCACTAGAACCACCCGATCCACGAGGCCTCTTGGCCCCCTATCCTACCGCTCCTGTCGGCGAACCGACTCAATATCTCAAGCAATATTAACAACCTACTCGAAGGTAGCACCTGATACTCTCTCCCGAGTCATGAAAAGGCGGAGCTAATAAGTGAGGCCATCCACGAACCTCCTAATCCTCTCCCTATCAGTAGGGACCAACTCGGTGGCATGACGAGCCAACTCTAAAAACCGCATCTCATACTGCATCATTGATAGCTCCCCCAGACGCAGCTGCTCAAAATGCCTGCGCTGCTCCTCCCTGTGGAGTGGGGTACATACTTCTCCAAGAAGATAGTGGAGAACTGCTGCCAGGTGAGGGGTGCTGAACAAACAGGCCTACGCCTCTCAAAAGACTCCCACTAGGTGAAAGCAGCACCAGAAAACTGAAAAGTAGCAAATGAGACCCCAGTGGTCTCCAGAATCCCAGCAGTACGAAGCATCCTCTGACACTTATCCAGAAAACCCTGGGTATCCTCGCCCTTAGCACCACTTAATGTCAGAGGCTGAAGTCTACTAAACCTCTCCAGCCTACGCTGCTCATCATCTGGCATAGCCGGAACCACGAAGTCCTGAACTAGAGCAACCGGCTGGGCTGGAACCACCCCCGGTGTCTGATGGCCCTGAGTAACCTGCTCAGGTGTCCAGGCAACTAGAGTCTGACTGCCTCACCCGGCTTGAGAAGTAGCAGCAAATGCCTGAGCAAGGGTGGTACATACCGTCAAGATCTGAGCCAAGGTCTCCTGAAGACCCGAAATAACAATAGGCACTGCCAGTGCCTGAGCCTATCCCGCTGGAGCATCTGCAGCGGGAACCTGATCCTGAATAGTAGGGGGATCAACGGGTACTGCCTTGGCTGTTGCACGAGCTGGCCCCTACCTCTACCACGACCTCGACCGCGGCCTCGACCTCTCGCTGGTCTAGGTTGTGGCTGATCACTCTGATCGGTAGCGCGAGTCCTCACCATCTGTGAGAGAATGAAACAACATAATTTTAGATTTCAAGAAAAAACAAAATGGCATGACAGAATTCAAGAAAAATGAGATTGTTCCTAAGGGTTCTGCAGCCTCTCGAAGATAAGTACAGACATCTCGGTACCGATCCGCAAGACTCTACTAAACCTGCTAATGAACGTTGAGTCCTATGTAACCTAGGCTCTGATACCAACTTATCACGACCCCAAATACTAAGCCGACCGTGATGGCGCCTATCGTGGAACTAGGCTAGCCAATCATTACAGACTATCATAATATTTCATAATTTCCAAGACTAGTAGATTAAAACAGCAAAATGAGGTGAACAATTCATACACTACCCCAAAACCTGGAGCCAATTTTCATGAGCATCTAGGACTATAAATACAATGTACAATAAGGTGAGTTGCTACTACAAAAGTTGGAAGTACAAAAGACAAAAAAAACTATGAACTGAGGAAATGAAATGAGGTGAGCTTGGGACGCTGAGCAGCAACCTCAATCCTCGAACAAACTCCAAGCACGTCCGAAAATCAACTAGTGATATGGTCCGGTATNATCCATATAATAAGTAACAGTGGAAATAAATAAATCAAGTCAGGAATCTACATTCCGAATATTTCATAAAACTCCAGTTTCCATTTAAAATCTCATATAAAAACATTTGTCCAACATTATCATCAGAGGCTCAGTGTAAAGAAGAGTGAAAACAGTAGTTTCGTAAAATATAAGCCCCTCGGGAACAATATCACTCACAAATAAAGCCTCTCGGGCAAGCCTCTCAGTCACTCGTGACTCCACTATC
>ML360379.1:0-39007 GCA_005239505.1 Nicotiana paniculata | reverse complement strand
CTATTTTTATAAGTTTATTTTTTTGTTTATATTTTTACGATAGTTCTAACAAATACAAAAAAAGAATTTTTTTTTTTTTTTACTGTTAACCCGGCCCGGCCCGGCAGTACCCCTACCCGCACGGGTTCGTTTTTACCCGGATAAGCCCCAACCCGTTATCAATTAACCGGTAAGAACCCGTAACCGCAACCCGTCAGGTTCAAAAAAAAATGTAACCGGCCCGGCCCGGCCCACCCGTTAGACGCCCTTAGTGCCACCTGACTAGGAAGTTAGGGGTTCAAGCCATGAAAATAATCTCTTACAAAAATACAGGATAAGATCGCGTACAAAAGACCCATGTAGTCTTCCCCTGACCCCACACATGTGATCCATAGTCGGAAAGAAAATCACCCGTTTGATAGAACACGCTGCCAATAAAATTTTACTCCTTATTATAGTGTGTGGGGCAGCTTAGTGTACCAGACTTGTCCTTTTTTTGTTTTGTTTAGTTAAGTGAATTAATTTATTTTCAAACAAATTAAACTCACTGAACTAACGGAAACAGAACCAAAATAGTGGTCTCAGGAATGGCTTTTTATGCAACTGCCCTGCTTAGGTCTATTTTGTTGTTGAAAGACTTGAAATAGATGTCATCCCTTTTATATCAAAAGTGAAATTTTACCCCACCATAATGGGCTAAATTTCAAAATTTTCCTTAAAGAAAGAACCCCATTTCTCCAATTCCAATTTTAGCCAATGTAGGCCCCATCTTAAATAGAGTCCACACATAATCTTACCTAGCTACACTAACCAACCAAAAATACCATATAAAGTGGGCTATGGTCAAGCCACTTGACCAAAAAAAGTGTGTGACCCAAAACACACCTACTAACACACCTTCAATTTCACATACTCAAAAGTCATAACAATAAATGGACCTAAAAAGAAAGTCCATATCCAATACTACAACTTTAATGTTTTTGGTATTCATATTTTCTTGTCAATAAACCTTAGCACCTAATACTACCAATCCCCAACGACCCAATTATCAGAACAAAGGTCCAGTTTGGTTTTATCGGGTTCAAGCCCAATTCTCTTTCTCTCTCCCCCCTTTCTCTCTCCTCTCTCCCTCCTGCCGAAACCCTAGATCTGGTCATCTGGTTCACTATCGGAGCCTGAATAACCCGGTAAGCTCCATTTCATTATCTTGGTTTTGTTCATAATCGAATATTAGCATCTGGGTTTTGCTCAAAATCGAATTTTCTCATCTGGGTTTTGCTTAAAATCGAATTTTCTTTTATGGGTTTTGTTCAATATCGAATTTTAGCATCTGGGTTGTTCTCAAAATTGAATTTTATCATCTGGGTTTTGCTTAAAATCGAATTTTCTTTTCTGGGTTTTGCTCGAAATCGAATTTCGATATTTGGGTTTCACTCAAAAAATTTTTTTTTTGATCATTTCAGATTTGACTTATTTTTTCTTTTATAGATATATTTTTAATGCTTTATTGTGTTACTGTGAAGATTGGTCTCTTGATATTTGTGTTAGCTTTATGTTTATATTTTGGTGCAAATGCGTGCTATATACTCTGTTTCATGGTTAAAATAAAATTTTAAAGCTTTTTGTTGTAGTAATATTTTTGTTTCATTATCAATTTTGTGCTTGTTGTTTTATGGTGTAGTTATTTTGAATTTTGACTTTTCAGGATTAATTCAACTTTCTTTGCTGATATGTTAAAGAAAAATGAGTTTTATAGTTTACTTGTTCTGGGCTTTAAGTTGAAGGTCATTTTTAAAATCAAGGCTGACTGTGAAATGGTTCTTGAAATTTTTAGTGATTTCTTTCTGGGTTGTGTAATAGATCAGTTGTTAGTAAGAGTGTGTGATATGGGCTTTGTTTAAATTTGTGTCGAAGCCCATATTTGATCCATTTTTCTGAGTTAGATCTAGTAAGTTTATGTTTGTACTTGTTAGCCCATATTTTGGGAAACGTCCTTTCTGGCCCTGACTTTCTTCGAAATAGAATAGTACCCTCCTTGTTGCCTTAGTAGGAGCATTACTAGTTGAAACGCGTGCATTGGCCACTTTTCTGCCTTGTCTTCGAAAAATAGCCATTGTACTGGAGTTTCAAATTTTATAAGTGGAACTCCATGATAACACTAATGGAATTTGCAACTTTAGGACAGTGGATGTTTTTCAATTCTAGGGGCTAAAGTTTGGCTATTTGTGAAAATTTCCCAGTATTACTATTAAATTTTGGGTCAGCTTAGTTTAGGGATGAGTTCAGGCCGGCCCAGGCCTTGATGGAGGTAATTTTAGTCCCTCCAATGTGTGCCAATGGACAGGATTCTTCAGCTCTGAGGAACTAATGTCATGCATTTTGTTGGCTAAAGCTTTTGGCCTCCTGTTCTATAAGTCCAAAGAGTGAATACTATGCTTGCTCTGCAGTGATGACGTTGCAGCCTAGTGGTTGCAACTCCACAATGCATTCGTTAGGTGCAGGATAAAAATCCTACCAATGACTGTTGGCTGCAACACCATACTGAATCTCTTGGTTGCAAGGTTCAAATCCTACGTAAAGCCTTCCTCTTTTCTATCTTCCCTGTCACTCTTCATAGGCTCATTCCCCATTTGGAAAAAGATTAAAAGAAATTATCTTATATACTCTGCAGCTTAACGACAAGACCACGGAGCCACCTGCTATTCTGCTTTAAAAGGAGACAAACACGCAACCTTAACATTTCTTGTGGACCTAAGCCCTTTGAAGGATGCAAAATCCTTAGCAGAAATGAATGATGCAGTCAGCTGAGCTGTAGCCATTCCCTTCTTTACTGGGAAAGAGGCTGGACTGAAAGCAAATGAGTGGTTTTCTCTACTAGGGACTGAGGAGTGAGTGAGGTGTGTGCTTAGACTCGTCAAAGATAGAATACGTCGAGCCGTTAAGGATATCAAAACAGATACTATTTTCCTAGGGAGGAGGGAGAGAGAATATAGAGGAAGAAAGAGAAATCCTAAGAAAAGGAAGAAAAGGTTTGGATTCATGCTTTTTTTTGTTTGATTCACATGCTGTTAAGCCCTACCGGCTAACTCAATCACATAAGCATACTAAACTGTCAGAAGTATTTTGCTGTGTGTACTTTTAGCAAGTATAAGTGTTTACTTGGGAATATTCTAAATACGGGGCCTAGCTTCACAAAAACCGTGCTAGTTGAAGTGTCAATTTGTGTATTAAGACAAAAAAAGAAAGATTAAAGTTCCCTGTTTCTCCTTAATCTTAACATGCTCATAGTAAAAGTTGATAACTTTCGTAGCACTTTTGAGTGGATGTGATAGGTTCTTTTTTTTTTTGGTAGCCCTACAATGGTCACCTTAGTTGCTCGGACTCTTCACTTTCTGTGCCGCACCCGTGTCGACATGAAGTGGGGGTGGGGGTGGGGGTGGGGGTGGGATCTGTACTGGATTTGGTCAACAAATTTTGGGTACATTGACCAAAATCGACGGAGAAATTTGGGACAAATATTATGATTTCTGAAATAAATAACATTAAAAGGTGTATCAAATATCTACTCATCTTATGTTCCTTGGAGTTTTTAATTATAACCATATGGTTTGATTTTAGTGTTGCATATGTCACCAATGTTTTGTCACCCCCAACCCCTTTGTATCCTGCCCTACCTCATTGCTTGGTGACTTGCAAAGATGGAGGTGCTACCACTAGAAACTTCCTTATGCACTTGGGGTCATTTGGTTTAGTGAAGTGATGTATTAGTAATGCAAGAATCGAAATGCAGAGATCAGTTTAGTTATGCATGAATTATAATGCAGGGATTATTTCTTGTTGGATGCTTACTCGCATTCTTATTTGGCATTGTTGCCCGCATAAAATAATACATAAACTCCCGCATAACTTATATGAATATTATTTATGAGGAGAGGAAGTAGTAAGCAAATGTTATAATAATGTTGGATTCCGTGTGGAGATTATTATCCTTATCAAACCAACCGAACGACCCCTTAATGCATTATGGTAACTTCCTTATTCCTTATTTTTAGTTATTCATTATAAAAAGGCATCTTTTACATTTATTTTGTTGTCCTTGCAGTTCATGAGGGTCTTTTAAAATTTGGACATGCTTTTAACCTCCAAAAAAAAAAATAAAGAATTGAAGTTCCTTCTATTGCTCATAAGTTTTGACTTGCTCATTGTAAATTGTTGTTACCTCTTTTAGTATATACTTTGTAGTAGATGTGCTTGGTTTGATGTTCTGATAGTATCTTCTTTCTTGTGCTTAACTTTGATGTGCCTTCTTATATGACCCATTGATAGTTCTATGTTGATAATAAGTAATTAAGCATTTTGCTAGCAGCTGACAAAATAATTTGAGTTTTCTGAAACTTATCCCCCCCCTCCCAAAAAAAAAAATCTAAGTCCTTTGAGATATACAGTGCTACTTTCAGGCTTATATTTCTTTTTCGCTATCATCTTCACATTACTTATGATTTTCGTTTTTCTGTTTCTATTTTTGATCATTATATTACACAGATATTTGAGAACTGTGTTGCTGTACATACGATGGCAACCCCAGAAACCCCTGTTACGCCAGCAACTCCCACTGAGAATCATGAGATGGTCCCTGATCATCAGATGATACCCGAACATGGGATGGTCCTCGAACATGAGATGGTCCATGAACATGAGATGATACGTGAACATGAGATGGTGCTCGGCAATGAGATAGTCCCTCGAAATGGAATGGTTTCAGACAGTGAGATGTTTCCAGGAAATGAGATGGTTCTTGCAGAGCCACAACCCAACCGCGTAGAAACACCTCCAAGCAATTCAGAAACACAACCTGGTAAGCGTAGGAAAAAGAAATCAATAGTTTGGGAGCACTTCACTATTGAAACTGTTGCTGTTGGTACTAGAAGGGCACAATGTAACCAGTGCAAGCAATCGTTTGCATATAGTACAGGGTCGAAAGTAGCAGGCACTAGTCATCTGAAACGCCATATTGCCAAAGGAACCTGCCCAGTAGTCGTGCGTAACCAGCAGAATGATCAATTGACCCCATATAGTGCTCCTTCAAAGATGAGTGGATATAGGGGTAGTAATGGTGCACCTAAACGACGTTATCGAACTGCTTCTACTCCTTATCTTGCTTTTGATCCAGATCGGTGCCGCCAGGATATCTCCAGGATGATCATCATGCACGACTATCCCCTTCACATGGTTGAGCATCCAGGCTTTCTTACTTTTGTCCAGCATCTTCAACCTCGGTTTGATATAATGAGCTTCAACACTGTCCAAGGAGATTGTGTCGCAACTTATCTTAGAGAGAAGCAAGCGATTCAGAAAGTGATTGAGAGAGTGCCTGGGCGGATCTGCTTAACACTAGACATGTGGTCCTCCCATCACACTGTGGGTTATGTGTTCATAACTGGGCAGTATATTGATAGTGAGTGGAAAATTCACAGGAAAATACTTAATGTTGTAATGGAACCATATCCAGATTCTGACACGGCTTTCAGCCATGCAGTTGCCGCTTGCCTTTCTGACTGGAGTTTGGAGGGGAAGTTATTTTCTGTCGCTATTAATCAACCAATCGGTGATGCTGCTGTTGATAATCTTAGAGCTTTACTCTCAGTGAAGAACCCTCTTGTGCTCAATGGTCAGTTGTTGGTTGGAAATTGTCTTGCTCGAACTTCGAGCAGCATTGCCCAAGATGCGTTTCATTTTTTGCATGGAACTGTTAAGAAAGTAAGGGATAGCGTAAAATATGTGAAAACATCAGAATCTCATGAAGAAAAGTTCATTGAGCTCAAACAGCAGCTTCAGGTGCCAAGCACAAAGATGTTGGCGCTTGATGACCGAACACAATGGAACACAACATATGAGATGTTGTTGGCTGCATCAGAGCTGAAGCAAGTATTTTCGTGCTTGGATACATCTGATCCTGATTACAAGGATGCCCCATCAGTTGAAGATTGGAAGCAAGTTGAGATTCTGTGTACTTACTCGAAAATACTCTATGACACTGCCAATCTTCTGACTGCACCAACAATTCCAACCACCAATACATTCTTCCATGAAGCGTGGAAGATTCAATTGGAACTGGCTCGTGCTGCAGCAAGTGAAGATCCATCCATCAGCAGCCTTACCAAAACTATGCAAGAGAAATTCGATAAATACTGGAAGAATTGTTGTCTGATGTTAGCTATTGCCGTAGTAATGGATCCACGCTTCAAAATGAAGCTCGTTGAATTCAGTTTTACAAAAATATATGGTGACGAAGCTGCTACCTATGTGAAGATTGTTGAAGAGGGAATCCACGAGCTCTTCCTTGAATATGTGGCACTTCCTCTGCCTCTGACCCCAACTTATGCTGAAGAGGCAAATGGTGGGGCTATGAAGCAGGAGAATGCCCAAGGTGTCGGTGCCTCTGGTAATGGGCCTGGACTTACAGATTTTGATGCCTACATTATGGAGACAACAAGTCAGCAGTCAAGGTCAGAACTTGATCAATATTTGGAAGAGTCCTTGTTGCCTCGCGTTCACGAGTTTGATGTTGTGGGGTGGTGGAAACTGAACAGAATGAAGTACCCAACTCTATCGAAAATGGCTCGTGATATCTTGTCAGTTCCAGTTTCTACTGTAACAGCTGACTCTGTATTTAGCACGGTAAGCAAAGAGATGGATCGTTACAGGTGTTCCTTGCGACCTGAGACAGTGGAAGCGCTCATCTGTGCCAAGGATTGGCTTCAGAATGCATCGGTAAATACTTTTCACGCACCAATAAAAATGGAAGTCCCGATTTAGGTTGTTGCTGTAATGTTTGGGTAGATGTCTACAATGGTATTTTGTAGCTGACTTCATTTCCTTTTAGATTGTAAACTCTCTGTTTTCTGTCGTCTGAGGGTTGAGTTTCTTGTATCATAATTCGGAACCATTAAGCTCTTCACTTGAGAAATCTATTCGACATGTTGGAATCACCTTTTTCATTTCATTGCTATATGAATGCGTGAAGCAGCTTAGCAGGTACATAGTTTGAATGTTATATATTGTTCTGCTTCTCGGGCTGGACACAAATTTGTTCTAATTCACAATTTTAGGTTATAAAAGCTACTGTATTCTTATCTATGAGCTGTACAGACAACATAAATGCCTTATGTTTTGTGTTGTTTTTCATATTGGAACTTGACTGGCTGCTGGTTTACTTGTTCCAAATTTAATACTATAAAGTCGCACCTATATTTCTCTTGTCATGACAAGGTAATCAGATTTAACAGTGGGGATTGTCAATTTCCTGCATAATATGCATCTGAACCGAAAAAGTACATACATAAGTATATACAGTTGTATCCCTATATAACAATATTTCACTATAAAAGTTAAGTTTTCCCGGAACCAATTTTTATGTTATGTGTCTATAACAATACTTTGCTATAACATTTAAAAATATTCAGAACAAATGAGGCTGCGGTATCGATATTTGAGAAGTGAACAAACAGACAAATTATTACTGATCATATTAAAAAAGGCTTGGGAATATGAACTAAAGCTTCATCTAATCAGCAACAACCACATGAAGCCAAAACCCGAGAGATAGAGTAATAAAGATGATAACCTAATTTAAATATATAAGATCTTTTTTCTTTCTGTGATATGCCAAATTAATCAATCATCCTCCTATCTCACACTAAATCGAAATAATGTAAATCATTTTTTCCCTCTTCATCAAAGATAGAGAAAATTTTATCTTTTTCCCACCTTAAACCAATTTTACAAAACAAATCTTTAACACGTGTACCAAGGCTTACATACAGTGACGGAGCCAGGATTGAATTTGAAGTTACTGGGTTCGAGGTTCTAACTATTTTTATATTACTGGGTTCTAAAGTAAGAATTATGATTTTCTTAACCGGTTCTTTAAATACTTAAATAGCGCGCACATAATTTTTCTACATACTAGACCAAAAAAAAACTTTTGTAATGTGACGATAATAAGCGCTAGAATAATATTTGGTCGAAATAAAAAAAATGCATATTACAGAAATTATTTGGAAGTTAATGTTGCATTTGACATGAAGTTAAGTGGTTTCCATCTTTCTTCCTAGATGACATTGGGTGAATTGCAAAGTAAGCTAAAACGTGGACATCTCCTCATTGATTGACCAATGTAAGTTTTTACATAATTCGGTTTTAACTTTTAATGTAGGGGAAGTTTCATAACATAGGAAAATTTAACGTTGGGTCTCACACAAACCATTTCATCTTCCACTACAAAAATTTGTTACTACTTCGTCAACTTCGCCGGCAAACTTCTTTTTTAAAAAAAGAAAAAAAATTGTTATCTTAGCAGTTTCAGGAAAAGCATGAGAAATTGAGAAAGTGCCGTCAATAACATCGAGTTACACATAGACTTATTCTATAGTTTTTACATTTGTATAATTCTATATGCACAATATATTATTATAGCAAAGAAAAAATATCTGCAAACAATTAACTTTTCTTCTCTGTGATTCTGAAAAACAGGCTAGAAGGACAGTGAGATAGAGATTTTGATTAGATTAAGGAAGAATATAGCTGGGGTTATGCAGTTATGCTGGCTGGAGGGTGGGTTTGAAGGGAGGAATAGCACACACAAGAAGCGAGACAAGAATAGGGCAAGGTGGGTACGGTGCGGATTTAAGGTTATGCGGGGCGGATCGGGTGCGGGAGGGTTGAAATACTTTTTATAAAAACTGATGCGGGGCGGTTTGCGAGTCTATGCAGTGTAAGAATTTTTCTTCTTCTTATTATGAGTTCTTTGTGATCACCATATGACACATAAAACTTGCTTCTCAACAAATTGTCAATCCGTTTTGGAAAACAACATACGCAATTTTCTTATTATATTAAAAATAATTTTATGATATAGTCGTCAAAGACAATACATTAATACTACTTAGAGATATTTTATAATATGAAAAGAATATTTTCATAAAACCTAAGACATATTGTGAAACTGAATCATGATGTAAAAACATTCATTAAGGGGTATAAGAAACAGTATTACAGTAATGTGAATACTATTTTAAAATGAATACTAAATTAATACATTAAGGGGTCATTAGCGTTTTTCACAATCAGTAGCAAATACTTGCTTTTTTTTTTTAATTGAGATTTAGCACTTAAGAATCAAAGGAACTTTCAATTTTTTAGTCGATTAAATTGAAAATTACAGCCAAAATATAAAAAAGAAATAAGTAAATAAAATTAAAAAAAAAACACTTACACGGTGCGATGCAGGGCGGGTGGATGCTTGTAAAAATACTATGAGGGACAAGTTGAGATCTTCACGGGTTTATGCGATTTTTTTCGCAATCACACCGCACCGCACCGCTTGCCATGCCTAAAGATGGGTAAATTTTTTTTGATATTCTGGGACCCACATTCCATTTAAATACCTTAAACAAGTATACGTATCATGTCTCATGCATGATAAATGTTTTTCAGCTTCAAGTACTTTATCAAATCATTTGAGCTTACCTACACTCCTTTTTTTTTTTTCCTCTCCGAAGAATTCGTCGTAACTAATGTCATTTTTATATTCTGAAGTACATGTCAGGGGAGTAAAATGAGGACGAAAAGCACTATTTTTCTTGTTTCTTCCTCTAGTCTTATCGGCATAATTATTATCTTCATTTTCAGTTTTTCCATTACCATTCTTCTATTAAAGAAAAAAAAGGAAAAATTATTTTTTGTGGTATTTATTTAAAGGATTTTTACATTCCTATACCACGTAGGAAATCTTATTATCCTCAATGTTTAAGGTTTGACTTAATTACACTTAGTATACCTAATTACTAATTTTATATCATAATTAATTAAAGGTCTAATTAATAGGACGCTTTTTACTCCTTAATTAACGGTGTCCGTATATCCCATGTTTCTCTCTCCTAAACTCTCACCTTCACTCACGTTTTACCCAGACACACGTTCTTTTTACACAATTTTCCTCTTCTGAAACCACACAAACTTCCATTGCCCATTTCCCCTTAAATTCACAGAAAATTGAAGACAGCCTTCAACAAAATTGATTCACCCATTTTACTCCAGTTAAAGTTCCTTAATGAAGAACAACAAAACTTCGAAACATAGTCATAAAAAAGCAGCAGAAGATGATATACCCTCTTTTGATTTGGGTGTTTTATCATCAAAATCACCCAAAAAGCAGGGGAAATCTTCCCATGCAATTGTAGGTACGACTCATAGTCTTTCTCCCTGACAAATCAGAGCTGAAACGAGAACCAAACAAAAACACGATGTCGATGCTGGAGAATCTTCTACGCCAGTGAAACAAGGGAAACGAAAAGGAAAAGAGTTATTGGTCGATGGCGATTTTGTAGAAGAGGTGCCTAACCTTCGAACAGGAAAGAAAGCAAAGGTGTCTCCTAGTTCGAAAAATCCAAAAATGAAGAAACATTCAAAAAAACACCCTAAAAATGTTTGGAAACATTCAGTGGTGACGGTAAAGATTTATTAATTTCGTTTCTAATTATTTAGCTTGGTTTAGGATGTTAAAATCTGTGTAATATGTGTTTTAGACAATTGTAGATTAATTGTCTTAATTTTGAAGATTATTTGTAGTTTTGATGTTCTGCCTTTACATTTGTAGATATTTTGTAGTTATATTTTTAGATTACTTGTAATATTTGCGGCAGAATTTTAGATATTTTTGTTGCTGCCTATTTGCATATTACGTGTTAAATTGTAGATATTATGTAATCCTTTGTAGTTATGTTGTAGATAATTTGTAGATAAATGTATCTTTTTTAGGCAGTTTATTAATGTGAGATTATTTATTATTTGTGCAGAATGGACACTTTTTTGCCCCACATAATTTTGATTATGGGGTGCTTAGATTTCACACATTGTATGATCCTAGCATTCCTAGCCAAATTAAAGAGCTTCTGTCTCCAAATGAGTTGAAGCTTTTTAAGAAGACGTGTTTTGGATACTTACTGTCTCTTCGCACTATATGCATGCAAATCCAGGCCATTCATCTTCTGATGAAGTATGAATTGACCTCATCCAATGCATCATATTTTTCTGTCCAGTTAAAGGATGAAACACTAAATTTTGGATTAAGGGAGTTTGCACTAATTACTGGTCTAAGATGTGTTACTCAGGTTACAGATTTTGGTTATACTTTCAATTATGTTAGCAAGATAATGAGCAGTTATTTTCCTAACAAATTAAGAGTGGAGAAGTTATATTTGAAACAGATAGTAACCACTAGAACCTGGGTAAACGATGAGGATGCAGTGAAGTTGTGCATTCTTTATCTTTTAGAATTTTTTATTTGTCCTTCGGACAAAGACCATGCGGCTTTTGTAGATCACTTTAGGTTCTACTTGGTAGAATCTGGGCAGTATGAGTCATACCCATGGGGTATTAAATCTTTCACCCAGTTGATGGAATCTGTTAGGCACAGGCAAAATCCGTATGTGCATTCTTATCTCATACGAGGATGCCGACTAGCAATGCAAGTATGGCTGTATGAGTGTTGCTCTTCCGTCAACACTGATCTAGCTACGAGGAGTTCTAACTCAATACCTCGCATACTGTCATGGTTAGCTAGTAAGGGGCAGATTTAATTAGCTGCCTTTGAAGACAAAATGATAAAGCCTGAATGGATAAAGATAAAATATGTTTTTATATGATTATACATTTACCTTCAATATATCTACAATTATTCTACATTTCTGCCTTAATCAAACTAATAGGTTTTTCCTCATTCAGTTTACCAACCTAAGTGAATCTCCCGAAGAGATTGAGTTGCTGTCTTTTCCAGACAAAATTAAGTACAAAGTAAATAGGCTGAACAAACATCTGAGGTTTCCAATGCTGATCCTCCTACGTTGGAACCCAAACAAACAGATGGAGAAGAGGAGAAGGAGTTTGTTGTTAAAAAGATTAGAAAATTAGAAAAAAACATTGAGCAAGTAATATGTATACCATATTCTGATATATATATATATATATATATATATATATATATATATATATATATATATATATATATATATATATATATATATATATATATATATAATTGCATCTGTTTTTGAATGAATGTTAAGACATATTCTGCAGTTAACAACTTACCAGCAGCTTTGAAAAACATATAAAAAGACAAATACATATAAACTACAATATATCTATAATGTATCTACATTTTACAAACTGTCTACAAAATATCTACAAATTTACAAATTCTGATATATGTTTATATATAATTGCATTTGGTTTTGAATGTATGTTAGTACATATTATGAAGTTAATAACTAACTATTTTGTAACATGTAGGTTGATGAAAAGCTTGAAGATTTTAGGAAAGCTGTCTTTGTAGAACTCAATAGCCTTCGAGTGCTGATAAATGAATCTGTGCAGACTGTTTTGCATTTGATAAACAGTAGAAATGAGCAAGATGATGCAAAGGTAAGATTTGACTTTTATTTATATAGAAAAATAATTTATGGCATATGAAAAAATATATACAAACTAACATAAAACATTCAATTTGCTGGTAGTTCAACAAAAAATAATGACCAACAAAAAGACATGAACAATCAATATTTTCAGATCAATATTGGGGAACAAGTGCAGACCAGCACCAATAAAACAGGTATCTACAAAACACCTACAGAGTATCTACAATTAGTTTCAGAATATATACAACATGTCTAAAATTATCTACAAATTATCTATAATATTCCTACATATATGCTAAATATGTCAAGCCACCATTATACAGTATGATTTAACATTTTTAATGGAAAAAACAGAACATGTTGAAGGTGCAATTGGTCAAGAAAATCTTCCAGCACATATCTTTGAATAACAGTATGATACCTGCTTTCTCTTCATCAGCTGCACCTTCAAAATGTGTAAGATATTTTTGTGTTGTTTGAATTTTTTAACAGTTCTATTAAGTAAGATATGCATGGTGTTACAGAGATGGAAGATATGAATGTACAGTCCCTAATTCACGGGGTGATAGTAGCAGCTAAATCAGAACAGGTCAATGTGGAACATGACAATGAAGGTGCAGAGGCACAGTATGTGAATCTAGGTGAAGGTGCAACTGATGAAGAGAAAGCAAGTATCATAGTGTTATTCATAGATATTTTTGTGCTATTTGAAATTTTTAACAGTTCTATTAAGTAAGATATGCATGGTGTTAAAGAGATGGAAGATATGAATGCACAATCCCTAATTCACGGGGTGACAGTAGCAGCTCACGCAGAACATGTCAATGAGGAACATGACAATGAAGGTGCAGAGGCACAATATGTGAATCTAGGTGATTCAGAACAATCCGGAGCTGAGAAGAAGGGGGTTACACTGGATGATTTTGAGCTGCCTGACAACTTATCCCAGCTGGTTAAGTTTGGAGAGCCTATACAAGATGATGCAACACCTATGCATCGGGGTAGAACAAGGCAGCCAGGAAAGCATGCCCGATCACCATTTATCCGTCTATACAGTTCTGGTGGCAGCAACTCAGTTGGACCTCAAATTTTCCTCCTCAAGCACCCCTTTACTAATGTTATTGGTGAAGATGTAGATCCGGAGGTTTTAGATCAATTCAACAAGTGGTTATACCACGGTAGCGACAAAGGTTCAAAGAGGTTAGAATGCATAATTTGACACTTTGATTTCTGCATTTATCTTTTACATATCTAATTCATTCTCTATTTTTTTTTTTGACATCTATTTGTTTTTAAAGGAGGAAGGCTCCGTATTCCATAAAGGACAACCAAATTAAGCCTTGGTTAGACCTTGGAGTGAAAAAGGTTGATAAGAATGACTGGTTCTTTTCCCTGGCTCACCCCGGACAAGTCCTCAATGACTCGGTAAGTAACAAGGAGTTTATTCCCAAGATATGATTTGTAGATGCTTTGTTGTATGTTTTGTAGTTTAATTATAGTTATGTTGTAGATATATAGAATATTTGAAGATGACTTGTAGTATAAATTGTAGATATGATGTAGACATAATTGTAGGTGTTGTGTTTCCTGTTTGTAGTATAATTGTATTTATGTTGTAGATTATGTAGAACATAACAAGATGACTTGTAGTATAAAATGTAGATATGATGGGGACATGATTGTAGATGTTGTGTTCTATATTTGCAGTGTAATTGTAGACAAAGTGTATCTATTTTTTAGATTATTTGAAGTTGACTTTGTAGTTTAAATTGTAGAGCTGTTGTAGATATCATTGTACATTTTTTATTTCTGTTTTGTAGTTAATTGTAGTTATATTGTAATTTTTATGTAAATTATTTGAAGTTGACTTGCTGTTTAAATGCCAACTATTTCCGGTTTGCAGCACATTGATGTTATAATGTATTACTTAAGAAAAAGAGGCAAGTATGACCCCCACAACAAGACCAGGTTTACCACAACAGATTGTTTGTTCAAGACCAGGATTGAACAAATTTATGAAAAGTTCATAAATTCTCCTTTAGAAAAGAAATATTCGGTTGTTAAACCCCAGGATGTTGTTGAAAAATATATATTGGGGTATAAACTACTTGCAAATGTTGCATGGGATGAAGTTGACTATGTCATCATGCCCATCAACATTGTAGAAAAATTCCACTGGGTGTTTGGTCGTTTTCGGCATTGCAGACAGGCAACTTTATGCGTATGATTCGATGGTCTCTTCATGCAATCATCAGTTTGTTGAATCCTGTGAAGAAAAGTTGTTATTATCCCTTTGTATTTGTCATGCACCGATTTTTGTGGGAAGCGTAAAGACATCAACTTTAAGAATGCAAAGGCTTATATTGAGAAACCTGTTACCGACCCTATTAAGTGGATCGTTGGAGAAATCCCACAGCAAAAAGAAGGATCACTGTAAAAAAAAAATTCTTTCTTTCTATACATTTAATTCTTTTTTGTTTCTAATCATTTGGTAAATATTGACATTTTTTTTGCAGCGACTGTGGTGTATTTGTTGCTGCCTTTGCTGAATATGTTAGTCTTGGACAATTGTCAATCCCTACAGAAGGCCTTTCTGACATTGACCAACACCGAAGACGCTATGGAGCGCTACTGTGGGACTATGCTACCAAGAAGCAGGAAAATTGGGCAATTAGTGAAAAAGAGGTGACAGGCAGATTGGCAAGGAGAAAGGGTGCACCAGCTTTGAATGAGAAAAAAAAAGTTCATAGGAAGAAGAAGTAGTTGTCATGTCTATGTATGAAACATGTAGCACAGTTGTTTCGTTGATGATAGTTTGTAGGAGAAAGATAGTACACAAGTTTCTGAACAATTCTTTTGTGTTTTTATTGTAGCAGACTCGCGCTACACTTACATTAGCTTTTGTTTTGTTAATTTCTATCCAGTTTAGTAGTTCACTTGAAAATAACTTGTTGGTTTTATTTTCACTTGTTGAATATTTAGAGTACTTGTTCTTTATTATTTTAATATATAAATCTTTGCCAACTGAATGTTTATACTATTATTCTGTCAACAACAAAATATGTAGTTATTTTGTTGATAGAATACAAATTATCTACAAATAAACTACAAAATATCTACAATCTGGAAAACACCTTATGTTTAAATTGTATAAAATATTGTATATAATTTTGTAATTGAATCTGTATATAATTTTTAGAAAATATTTAAGTATTTAAGTTGTCTTTTAAAGTTAATTTAAAATCTTTTTATAGTTGTATTTGTAGATAAAAATTAACTACTATGTGAAAGACGCTTGAGATACTCAAAAAAGTGTTAGATTATAGCAACCAATCATAAACAAATCAGTCTATGAAAGTATTATGTTAAACCAGAAAAAAATTTAAGAAACTAACTACATTATGATCTTTAAACACACTAACAATTCTTTTGGAATACAACTGTCTACATGAACTTTATTTCTTTTTGGTCGCATTCTTGCAAGATCTTTTGTTATGCCCTTCACCTCCACAGTTTCCACATGACACCTTGTACTTCTTTGACTTTAGTTCATCATACGTTTTGTATATTTTCTTTTGAGGTCTTCCTGGCTACCTTTTCTCTCCCGTAGGTGGATCTACTACTTCATCAGATATATGTTGTGGTACATTTCATTTGCTTTCATCAGGCAGGGGATTTACTGGTATTTCATACGTACGCAATAGGCTGTCCCTTTTGTAAAACGGAGAGCAATAGTTTTCATAAGTTTCATTCCTGTGCCTTAAAGCTGCCAAAGCATGCGCACATGGAAGTTCATCAAGCTGGAACTGGCCACAGCTACATTTCTTGCTTTCAAGACACATAAATGTACCTCTTCACACCATCTATCACAGTATGGATATGATCTGTTGAAGCCCTCACCTACAATTACATAACAAACAGAAAGAATAATATTTACAATCATAAAAAATAGATTATCTACAAATTATCTACAACTTATGTACAATTTATCTACAAATTATCTACAATCTACAAATTATCTATAATCTGGAAACACTGTATATTAATATATTATTTTTTTGCACCAAATAAACAGATCTTACCCTAAGATTCTGCGATAATGTTCTGTTGTTCTCCAATTCTTTGTTAAATTTGGACCCAAAGTATGTGAAAGTACCATTTGCCTTCAATAACTTCTCGTTGGTCCAACGTTCAAGAAGAGTCCTCATATACTCTAATAGGTCTAATATTGGTAGCTCTCTTGCATCTTTTGTTACAACATTCAACAACTCTACAATGTTTGATGTCATAGTCCAAGTTCTATTCACCGTTGCATGTACTCTTGAACATCTATGATAGCCAATATCATATAGGTATGATTTAACACGCGGGTCTATCTCTTCAATCTTCGACATCCTTTCATTAAATTCATCCAGAGTGTATGAACGTGCTGTAGCAAAGTACAATTCACTTAATTTTAGATGACCCGTCTTGAACTTTGCCCTTATATTTGTCCAAATATACCACATGCAAGAGTAGTGTGGCATGCCCGGATAGACAATTGATGTTGCCTTCAGGATACTCTCATTCCGATCTGAAACAACACACATTGAAGATCTTTCACCATATGCTTGCTTGAATTGCTCAAAAAACCACTTCCACGATACGTCGTTTTCCGAATCAACCACAGCATATGCCAAAGGCAATATTGTACCTACATTATTAGTCAAAAAATAATTAACTGGCAGCTTCGAAAATACATATAAAAATACAAATACGTATAAACTACAATATATCTATAAAGTATCTACATTTTATAAACTGTCTACAAAATATCTATAAAATATCTACAATTTTACCTGCTGCATCCATTGTGCTGGCTGTCAGCATAATCGATATGCTGACTTTAAGAAAGTCCCATCAACCACTACTACTAAATGTTCCCAACCACTGATTGATGTACAAATAGCAACAAATGCATATAAGAAGCATTCATCTGCGGTCTTTTTCAATTTAACAACAGAACCAGGATACGTCTTCTCAAGAATATAAAAATATTTTGGTAATTTGCTGTAGGAGTCAGCAGGATGACCTCTCAAAAACTGCAAAGCCTTTTCCTTTTCTCTCCATGCTTGCATGTAGCTAGGTTCACTCCGTGTTCGGACAACATGTCAGTTTGTATGTCCTTTGGTGTGTAAACTGTCTTAGGATCACAATACTTTGGAATAACCATGCTACCAACTACAACTGCAGTAGGTTTGCGTTGTATGAATGAATTGTCCATTAAGGAGCATGTGTGTTGTCGGTTGAAACTCCTGACCTTGAACATTGCATAATCATTAATGGATGTTGCCTTGAAGTGCCAATTACAGTTTTCACCAACGCATATAAGCCAGTAGCTACAAAAAAGATATAATTTTAATACAGGTTATCAATGTAGATGTAACAAAAAGGACTGTTTTAACATAAAGCAATACACTATACAATATAACTACATTTCATCTACAATTTTGAAAAACACATATCACAAGGAAAAGACTGTTTATAATGATCGTTTCACCATTCAGATCTTCATACCTTCTATGGATAGATCTTTTAACCCTGAATTGGAACTTGTGCATGACATAATAGTTCTTCATTGCAGTTGCAATTGTTTGCTTGTCTTGATACACTTGTCCTTCTTCAATAACACTTTGTGTACTTTCAGTTATTATTGTACTTTCATATTCCTCTATAAAGAGAGATGCTGGCATATCAAGTAACTTTAGTGTTCCAGATGAACCTGCATGAAAATAAAGATAAATATTGTCACCATTTCGTAGATGAAGAGAAAATTTTGTAGTCAACATTTTTTTCCACATAGAATGTCATTTAATTATAGTATAAATGTAGTAATTTTGTAGATACCCTTAAAAATAATACTGCTATATACATACTTAAACTGATATATAGTTTATTTGTAGATAAATGTAGGTATGTTGTAGATATTAACATAAAACCAAAATTTCATAGAATTTGTAACATAAGAAACCTGCACTTGTGTTCTCATTGGTGATACTCAATTCCATATTGAACTCGCGTATTATACATAGCGGATATGATCCTAAGTTCTTATTCTCCTTTTTTATCTCCATATATACACGAACACCCATATCGTTCCTAATCTCCATTGGAGGACAATGCTCGTTCACAATATATTTGATTTCTACAATTTTCTCCGAAGTATCAATCATTAATTGCTCTGCAATTGTAGAAATCAATATACTGTAACTGGCATCATCATCGAGCACAATGCCATCAACCTGAAAATCTCTAAATCTGCCATAGCTATCCCAATTCCCATTCAATTGTAGCATAATTGAGATTTTGGACATGATTGCGTTTTGTTGCAGAAGAATTGGTGAATATTTTTGCTTTTTTTGATTTGTGGATTGAGAAAAAAAGTCAAAGAACAGAGTATCGGCAGAACAGAGTCGCTAAAATTTGATTTAATTTTGTCTTTTTTTGATTTGTGGATTATGAAACAATGTCGACGAACAGAGAATTTGCAGAACAGAGTCGCTGTAATTTGATTTGAAATTAAAGATAACATTTAATTCGTGATTTCCATTTCAAAATCAATTAGAATATTTAGTTCCAGATTTGTAGCGCGCCTAATTGGAAAGGAATCAGCTCCTAATAATCGGTATTTAATGAATGGTATAATATTTGTAGAATAACTGTGAACATGGCGGATAAATATGAAACTATGTACATTTTTGGTAATAAGGTTTTATTTTTGGTATAGGAAGGAAAAAATCCCTTTATTTAATGACTTAAGTCCAGTGTAGTTTCAAATCGATTAATCCATAACCAGAATCCAATAAAGGGCCCAAAGAGGCTAAGCCCTCAATCATGCCCACTTGGCCCACCAAAACACCATTCATCTTTTTCCTTTACGGGATGTGCAAGGTGATTTGCATTAATGATCCTATAAGGTCTGATTTTTAAAATAATAGTCATTTTTGTAATATCTTTAGAAAATGACCTCTGGACCAAAATTTGCACCTCTAGCGATGATTAACGATCAAGTTCTCGCTCATAATAAAGTCATGACAAAGAGGTATGATTTCCTACTATATTCTACCAAAACTATCATGTTGGGTAACTCACAAACAATACACAATTGTCATGATTTCATGTTTTTAATCATTGTAAAGTCATGACAAATTGGTAATATTTTATGCTATATTCAAGTCTCATTTATTTTTATTAAAATTAAGAGGCCTGGATTTGAATATATATCTGAATATAAAGATATGTATGAAAATATAAATACTGAATAATTAAGATTATTTATCTTTTCAACACTAAATATATAAAACTTGTCTTTATTTAGAAATTAATAAATATAAAATTTAAGTAGTATGAATCTATACCAATAATTTATTTTAAAAAATAATATTGTAGTTGGTGGTGGGAATGGATATGATTGTGGTTGTGGGTGCCGACTGAGGACGTTGATTGATGAATATGGTAGTAGCTAGTAGTGATAGCGGTTGGAAGTAGTGGTTAGCGGTGGTGATTGATATTGGTACTTTGTGGTGGCTGCAAATAATTATGGTGGATAACAGTTATAGCTAATGGTGGTGGTTACTAATAGAGGTAGTTGTCGATATATAGTGGCAGCTAATGGTGGTGATCGTTGGTAGTGATGATTGTAAATGACGGTCGTTAGTGGTGTCTGCTGATCACTATGCTGATCAACGACATTTGTGGTTGGGGATGGTGATTGTGGTGGTGGATGGTGGTAATTAATGATAGTCTACCGTGACAAAAATATCATAATTAGAGATAAAATTGTAACATTTAGTGCCTAAAATATAGGAATTTGAAACCAAACTTGTGTACGGGTAATAGAGTATAAAGTTACCCCTAATTTCCTGACGAAGAAACGAGGGACAACGTGATTCAATGCTAGCTCGAGTAAGGCCGGGGGTACCCAGAGATCGGAGCTCGGAGTGGACGAATGATACGTGGGGAATTGAGCATGGCCAAACATGGGAATAATCAAGCTCGAGCGAAATGAAGAATCGATGTTAAAGGGAAGACGGTTAAAGAGGACTAACGAGGAGCAGAAATATCCGCCACAATCAAATATTACGCCGAGGATCACGCTCGATATTATCTGCGGATCCTGTTTTCTTGAGAAAAAAGGAAGGAAAGGATTTTTACCTTATTTAGACTTGTATTATGGTTGAAACTCCCCTACTATATAAAGAGGAGAAACATTTTATTTATTTAAGGTCATTGTTGGCACGCATATCAAAGCAATAAAGTTTACTTTTATCTTTTAGCAATTGTTCAACTAGGATGTCCAACTAGGGGCTCCGTCGGGGTCGGATTATCCCAATAGAGAAAATGACAAGTTTAAAAGAAAAGGGGATCATGAGTCGAGGCAACCCCGAGATCGATACCAATCATATAACTCAGATAAGAGGGGAAACGGGCCTAACTGCTGTCCAACCAGGAATGATAGAAGAAGTGACCAGGGTCCAAGAAACCAAGGTTTGGTGAATAGAAACAGTGGACAGTCCCCTCAGAGTTAGAGACGTCGCGAGGCTATCAGAATATAACTTCAAAGTGGATGCAACGAGTATAGTATGAGCCTTCGGCCGCATCAAGGAAACCAAGTGATCGAGGCCACTCCAGTCCGATCCGGCACAAAAGGATCATAATTTGATATGCAAATATCAAGGTATTCACGGGCATAGAACCGAGGATTGTCAGCGGTTGAGGGAAGAAGTGGATAGTTTGTTCAATAATAGGCATCTTCAGGAATTCCTGAGTGAGCCGGCCAAAAACCATTTTAAAAATAGGGACACCAACAAGCAAGTCAAGTAGGAAAAACCTTAGCATGTGATTAACAAGATTCTCAGAGGAGTATACATTTCGCAAGGACCGATGATTAAAGGCACCAATGTCTCTATTGCAAGAGAAAAACTAAGTCAATACTATGTTCCGGAGGGATCCATCTCATTCAGTGAAGAGGACGCTGGGGGCGTCACTCAACCCCACAACGATGCACTGTAATCCCAAGTTAAGCGTGTGCTAATTGATCCAGGTAGCTCAGCCAACATCATCTGATGAAGATTCATAGAGAAACTGGGGTTGTTGGATAAAATCGTACTAGCAGTTTGAGATTGAACTGATTCAATATGGAATGTGAGACAATGAAGGGTGAAATCACCCTACGGGTCAACACATCCGGAACCACTCAACAAATAAAGTTATATGTGATCGAGGGAGATATGAGGCACACACCTTATTTGGGAGACCATGAGTTCATAGCATGAGGGCGGTACCATCAACCTTGCACCAAGCATTGAAATCTCTAACTTCGAGTGGGATCAAAACTGTATACAGTGAACAACCGGCCTCAAAGGAAATGATCGTCGTCGAAGAGATGATACTAACACCAGCGGTCACGACATCAAAAAATAAGGGATTGATCGAAGAGAAAGGCATCAAATAGCAAGCACAGATCTCGGACTCGACCGAGCCTGGGAAATAGGAGGAACGTCTTTACTAATGAAAGAGACGATTTCGGGGTCCCGAGATCTTTTGTAGAACCCGATGACGCCAATGAAACTAGGTCAACGATAGAAGAATTGGAGAAAGTCATAGTGTTCGAGCATCTACCGGATAGAAAGGTATACCTAGGCGCAAGACTAACCCCTATGCTCAAGAAAAGACCTCATTAGTTTCCTTATAGCTAATGCCGATTATTTTTCTTGGTCCTACTTAGACATGAAGGGAATCCCACCGGGAATAGCAACTCACAAATAGAGCTTGGATCTGAACCTCCACCCGATCAAACAGAAAAGGAGGCCACAGTCCGAAATCAAGCACACATTCATAAAGGACGAGGTATCTAAACTCTTAAAAATAGGTTCCATTCGGGAGGTCAAATAACCGGATTGGATAGCTAATGTAGTGGACCTAAAAAAGGAAACAAGCTTAGAATGTGTGTAGATTATATGGACCTGAATAAGGCATGCCCAAAGGACTCGTTGCTTTTGCCTAACATCGACCGAATAATCGGCGCGACGGTTGGGAACGAGACGCTGATCTTTCTCGACGCCTATTCCAGGTACAACCAAATAGGGATGGACCAGAGCGACCACGAGAAAACTTCTTTCATAACTAGATTCAGCACTTATTGTTATAACATGATGCCATTTGGATTAAAAAATGCCAGCGCCATGTATCAACGCCTAGTTAAACGAATGTCAAGGAACACATAGGAACATCTATGGAGGTTTATATTGAGGATATGTTATTCAAGCCACTGCGAGTAGAGGACCATTTGAAACATTTGAAGAAAACTTCGACATACTAAAGGAACATAACATGAAGATGAACCTGGAGAAATGTGCCTTCGGAGACAGCTCAGGCAAGTTCCTTGATTTTATGGTATCTAACCGAGGAATAGAGATCAACCCGGATAAAATAAAATCCATAGAATATATCACCATGGTTGAAAACATTAAGGCGGTACAGAGGATGACCAGGGGGATAGCCGCATCGGGTCGATTTATTTCTAGGTCATCGAATAAAAGCCACTAATTTTTCTCGTTATTAAAGAAAAATAAAAACTTCTCTTAGACCTCGGAATCCCAAAAGGCTTTAGAAAAACTCAAACAATACTTATCATGTCCTCCTTTGATGTACACCCCGAAGGTGAACGAGCAGATGTACCTTTAATTGGCAGTCTCTAAGGTAGCGGTAAATGGTGTTCTGGTCCGGGAAGAAGAAGGTACGCAATTTCCTATCTATTACATTAGTAGAACCCTAGGTTCTGCCGAAACGAGGTATCCACATATGGAGAAATTTAGCGGTTTCCTTGTTAAGCGCATCTAGGAAACTAAAACCATACTTTCAACGTCCCCTATGTGTGTCGTGACCTCGTATTCGCTAAGAAATCTTATGCATAAACTCGAGCTCTCAGGTCGGCTAGAAAAACATAGAGGTTAACGAGTACGATATTTAATACAAACCCTGAACAACAATAAAGTCTCGGATTTTGGCAGATTTCGCGGCCGTTTTCACACTTTCCTTGATCCCCGAGGTCGATAATGAATTATTACTTGCCTTAGGGACTAGCTCGGGTTTCTGGACCCTATTGACGAAAGGTGCTTCCAACATGAAAGGGTCCGGGTTGGGAATCGTACTAAAACCACCCACAGGTGATATAATAAGGCAATCTATTAGAACTATAAAATTGACTAAAAATGAAGCCGAATATGAGACTTTGCAGGTCTAAAACTGGCTAAAAGCTTGGGGGCTGAGGTGATCGAAGCCAAGTGAGACTCCCTCCTCGTTGTTAACCAAGTTAACGGGATGTTCGAAGTCAAAGAATACCGGATGTGGAGATACTTGGATAAATTACAAGTTGGGTTACATCAGTTCAGAGAATGGACATTACAATATGTGCCCGAGATCAGAATAGTGAGGTTGATGATTTGGCTAACTTAGGATCGTCTGTCGACTCCGATGAACTTAACTCCGGAACATTGGTGCAATTGATGAGCCCGATGATAGAGGAAGGTCATGTTGAGGTAAAATCAACAAGTTTGAGTTGGGATTGGAGAAACAAATGCATAGACTACCTTTAGAAGGGGAAATTAACATCGGATCCCAAAGAATCAAGGGCCCTTCGATTTAAGTCTGCTAGGTTTAGCTTAGTTAAAGAAAACCTGTACCGCAGATTATTTTTTGGACCGTTAGCTAGGCGCTTGGGGCTCGCGGAGATCTATTACATGATGAGGGAAGTCCACGAGGGTACTTGCGGAAACCATTCAGGAGCAGAATTATTGGTTCAAAAATTGATCAGGGCCGGATATTACTGGAACGAATAGAAAAGGATGCAAAGGACTTTGTTCAAAAGTGAAACAAATGTCAAAGGCATGTCTCGATGATCTACCAATTGGGAGAGCTGCTTCACCCAGTCCTTTCCCCTTGGTCATTCATGAAATGGGGGATGGACATCGAAGCCCCTTTACCATGGGCACCCAAAAAAATGCAGTACGTCTTGCTCATGACAGATTACTTCTCCGAGTGGGTTGAAGCTCAAGCGTTTGAGAAAGATAGAGAAAAAAAGGTTATCGACTTCATCTGGGATCACATAGTATGCCAGTTAGGGATAACAACACAAATTATGTGTGACAATGGGAGACGATTTATCGGCAACAAGGTCAATAAGTTCTTTGAAGATCACAAAATCAAAAAGATTTTATCTACCCCTTACCACCCGAGAGCGAACGGCCAAGCGGAGTCAACAAAAAAAAAATGTAGAACCTCAAGAAAAGATTGACCGGCTCTAAAGGAAAGTGGTAAGAAATTTTTCCCTAGGTCCTATGGGGATATCGAACAACTTCGAGGTCGAGTACTGGTGAAATACTGTTCTCTCTAGTCTACGATGTGGAGTCTTTGATTCTGTTAGAAGTGAGAGAACCGAGCTTAAGGTTCCGATATTCTACAGAGACATGAACAAAGAGGCCATGTCCAAAATCCCAAATTTAGCAGATGAAAGGCGAGAAGCCGCTTTAGTGCGGTTAGCAGCTCAAAGGAACGAATGGGAAGATATTTGTAACGACCCGATCGATTGTTCTGAGCATTTGAACTTCACGAGGTAGTTTGAGGGAATGAGTAGCTCCTTATGATGTATTGTGATTTATGCAAATCATCGGTTTTGGGGTTTCAGGTTATTCAAAATCGGTTTGGAAGATTGAGTTCGTCGTGGGAGTTTAAAGTGGAAAAAGTTGACCAAGTTTGACTTTTTGAGAATTTGATCTCGGATTGGATTTATGATGGTTCCATGAGCTCCGTTAGGTGATTTTGGACTTGGGAGCATGTACGGATTGTGATTTGGAGGTCCGTGGTAGAATTAGGCTTGAATTGGCGGAAGTTGGAAATTTAGCGATTTTGGTCGGCAGTGGAAAATTAGGTGTCGGGGTCGGAATGGAATTCCAGAAGTTGAAGTAGGTTCGTAGTGTCATTTGTGACGTGTGTGCAAAATTTGAGGTTATTCGGATGTGGCTTGGTAGGTTTCGGTGTCGTTGGCAAATTTCAGAAGTTTAGAAGTTCTTAGCCTTGAATCCGAGGTTAATTTGGTGTTTTGGTGTGTTTTTGAGTGTTCCGAGGATTCGACTAAGTTCGTATATTGGAATAGGATTGGTTGGTATCATTGGTTGAGGTCCTTAGGGCCTCGGGTGTGTTTCAGGTGATTTAACAGATTGAATTTTGAGTTGGAAGTGCTATTTTTATGGTGTTTTGGAGCTGCTGGTGTTTTTTGCACCTGCGGATGGGAGTCGCAGGCGCGGTAGACTGAGCGCAGATGCGGAAAGGGTATGTTGGAGCTTGAGTGCAGATGCACAAGTGATGGCCGCACCTGCGAGCCCGCATGTGCGATGCATGGGCGTATGTATGGAAGTTGGCGTTTAAGTGCAGACCGCAGGCGCGAGGTTCTTACCGCAGGTGTAGTAGCGCGGGTGCGCGGGTGCACGGATATGGCCGTAGGTGTGGACTTGCTGGGAATAAAACCCCAATTCGAGGTTTTGTTCTCCATTTTTTGATTTTTGGATTTGAAAAGCTCGAGGGAGAGGCGATTTTTGATGGATGTCAAAGAGCAATGTTGGGGTAAGTGATTCTAACCTATAATGGTATAAATTTCACGAATATATGGCCATATTCATCATCTAATAGGGAATTTGAACTAGGAATTTTAGAATTTAGGGCTTGAAAATTGGAGAGTTTGATTTGAGAATTTGAGGGACCAAATGAGGTCGTATTTTGATAAATTTGGTATGGTTGGACTCGTGAGTGTATGAGCTTTCTAGTTTTATAATTTTTGTCAGGTTTCGAGACGTGGCCTAAGAGCCGGGTTTGAGCCGATTTCGGGATTTTGATCTAATTTGATAGTTTTTCTTGTGGAATTCATTCCATTAGCGTTTATTGATGATAACGTTCTGGTTGTGAATAGATTCAGAGCTTTTGGAGTCCGAATCAAGGGGCGAGAGCACCCCGGTGTAGGATTTCTACGCTGTTAAGGTAAGTAACTCTTCTAAACTTAGTGATGAGGGTATGAAACCCCGAGTTAGGTGTTATATGATTGGTATTGCGGTGACTCACATGCTAGGTGACGGGCGTGTGGGCATGCACCCTGTGAAATGGGACCCTATGATTCCCATGGCCTAGTATAGTGGACCTGTTTTGTCGATATCTGTGTGTTTTACCATGTGATAAAGTAATTGAGCTGTCAATCATGCTAGATATCATGTTTAGACTTTATGCCGATAGTGTTGAGACCCATAGTGGTCTTTTCTTGCTGTTATTTCATAGACTTTATTGATATCTTGTAGTCAGTCATGTTCATGCATTCATATCATATCTCAGTCTCAGCTGTTAATTGTTGATGCATCATATTCTTGTTGCCGGGCTAGTTTCATGACAATGTGAGCCCGCGAGTGAGACTGGAGAGACTGATGACTGAGTAAGGCCTAGGGCATGGTTGTGAGGTATTGATATTATAGCACGTGAGTTGTCCGTGTAGCATGTGATTTGTCCGTGCGGATCCAGATATTGATATTATGACACGTAAGTTGTCCGTGCAGAACGTGAGTTGTCCGTGCTTAGAGCTTAGGCTGTAAGAGCCCCTTCGGAGTCTGAACACCCCAATTGAGCGCAGTTGAATATAAACGTGTGTGGATTGAGATACATGGCATTTGTATGTACATATGACATACATGAATTTGCATGCACGCATGATATAGGCATAGAGATGCATTTTTTCCTCATGTTATATAGTATCACGTCGTCCATGACTTACTATACACATTGACATGTGGACTCAGAGAGGTATTTTATACTTGTTATTGAAAAGAAAATGAAACATCTTACTTAGTGTTGAAAAGATGTTGGGAGAAATCATAGTTTTCAAACTTACCTGTATTTCGGCACTTTTGGAAAAAGATTTGAGTTCTCACTAAGATATTTGAAAAGCATGCCTATTTTCTGGAACTGTGAGCGAGTTGAACATTTTACTTCTGAGATACTCTTTTTATTACTTGTATTACGCTATTGCGAACTATTTTAGAATACTAGTATTGGACCCGACCTAGTGTTATCTCGTCAATGCTTTCAACCTAAGGTTAGATTTGTTACTTACTCAGTACATGGGGTCGGTTGTACTGATACTACACTTCTGCACATTGCGCGTAGATGTCGGTTGATGTTGTTTTTGTGCTCGATGATTGCAGGACTTGAAGATGTATCGGCATCCCTGTTGTAGCTGCCTCCTTTGTTCGGGGTAGCCTTAGATTATAAAACTCTATTTATGTACTTTTCAAATAGACTGTGTATTTATTTCATTATTGCGTTGTAAACTCTATTCATAGAAGCTCATGATTTGTACTACCAGTCCTTGGAGAAATGTAATGTATTACCAGTCCTTGGAGAAATGTAATGTATTCAGATAATTTATTTTGTTTAATTGACTTATTAACATTATTGAAGGATAGTGACATGTTAGGTGCCATCACGACTAGCAAATTTTGGGTCGTGACATGTTGGTATCATAGCTCTAGGTTCATAGGTTCTACAAGTCATGAGCAAGTGTTTAGTAGAGTCTTGTGGATCGGTATGATGACGTCCATACCTATCTTCGAGAGGCTACAAGACATTTAGGATATACTTCCCATCTTTCCTTCCTTATTGTGCGACATTGATTCAGCTTGAAGTGTAACTCTTTGAACTCTTTCCGCGCATTCGTATGCGCACATTAGCGCTCGGTATCAGCTATGCATCGACGACTTGTGATTTCGGCGGTTGAGGTGCAAGATATGATTTCAGCATGTTGATGATGGACTAGTGTGGAGGACTTGAGGTCGGGTTTTGTCTGTGACTTGAGTACTGAGCTTCGATTGTGAGAGCACGTGCGTTTGGGACTTATATGTCCGTTTGTGTCCTTATTGGTGGGATTTTGTGACAGGATGACTATGTGGTGAGTATGATTTGATTGCGAGATGTGTTCAGATTGTTCGAATGTGACAAGGAGAGTTTTCTGGGGATGTAGCAAGGACTATTGGGTGTTTGACTTCTGTATGGATTTGGCGTATGGCCTCGATTTATGGGTGTGTTGAAGGGCCTATCATGTAGTTTAGTTGTGGATTGGAGTAGATCTTCATGCCATGTTCTGAGTTCAGCCTTAGGGAGATTGAGTGATTGCGTAATAGTTATGATTATGGAAGATTATAGAAAGATATCAGTTTGAGGCTAAGCAAGTGGGGTTATCCCCTGCGGAGTGTCCTAAGTTTGTGTGATCCTTATGTTGTTTAGTGGCGCGTTCCCTTTTCTTCCAGTGAATTGTATGTGTTGCAATTTGAGTTCGGATCGCTTATGCAAGTTGGCTTGACTGCTACAAGGATAAATGTGAGATTTGCATATGATTTGAGGTATTAGGTGGGTGGTTTTATCTGAGCCTATAAAGGATTTAGTTGAATCTCACTACGGTGTGGTGGCAGTAATAGAGTATGATCATTGTGAGTTATTTTGTTTTTTTATCTATGGATTTGATCCAAGTGGGGGAGTCTGCTATTGATAAGTTGATTGCACGATTATGTGTTGTGTTGGTTTCAGTTTGAAGTATACTGGTGACTCAGTTAGGACTTGCATCGGTGGAATTTGGGAATGAATCGAGTAAGGGAATTTCTAGATAGGGGTTGTATTATACTCTATGAGTATATGTGAATCATGAAATAATTGAGTGGTTAGTTGTGTAGGATGTAGTGTGCGTGGAGTAGGAAGTTGCTCGGTTGCTTAGGAGTGTGGGTTACTCCCTTGGGTGTTGGTGTGCTAGTAGAGCACAGGTCATTCGATCCATTTGGTCGGTCTAATTGAGGTTTGAGCAGAGTAAATGACTATCGAGAATGGTTCTAATGGATGCAAGATTTATATGTGATAATTGGGAATCTTCAGGATGTGTATTTTTCTGGAAACTGAGATTCACATTGGATGGTGACAAGACTTGTGGCATTTCTATATCATTATGGATTCTTAATATCAGTATTAGGAAGGTGAAGGTAATGGCCTTAGATTTGCAGGAAATTCTCTTCAGAGTAAGTGTTTGAGTTATGGTACTTTTGGGGCGCTTATGAGAGTATTCAACGGCTTATGAGCCTTAGGACGATATGGCTTTATGCTAGGGTCTCGCATTGTGAGTTTTGGTCTAGGATTGTGGTATTATGGCGATGGGATGAATCAAATTGAAGGTAACTCAGAAGAAACTCAGAGGAATAGGACACCTTGGTAGTAGGTTGGATCGGCATGGTAATGGGTATGATCAGTTCTTTGGGTGCTTATGACGTGGTGAGTTCCTACAGGTGTTTTGTGGCGAAATTCTTGGGTTTTGACGGCCTGCGTAGCTTGGTTGAGTTAGAGAGATTCAGTCCTGACGGCTTGGTTAAGTGCAATGGGTTTCAGAGAGCTCTCGATGGTCTCTACCATGGTTTGAGATGTATATTTCCTACTGGTGTGTGGGGCAGGTGGCGTATTGTGATTTTTCTCCTGATGAAATCAAATAGAAAGTTCTTGGCTAATCGAGCCTGTAGTTGCTTGCGATTCGGAGTTGGTTTTGAGATTTTTGTATCTTTCATATGATGGCATAATGTGTAGTATTGAGATTTGCATGTGCCAGGTCACATTTTAGTTTTGGAGGGAAGGTTTTAAATTTGTAGGCAACATGGACGGTCTTGGGTGACTAAGTAAGTGATGGTACTATTTGGTGTGGCTTAAAGAAGGTATATATATTTCAGAAGGGACAGAGTGTTTGATTTATGGATACTTCACCGGTACGGCGACACTCTTCTGGTTGATCTACTGCTGATATTCGTATTTTGCTATGTGACAAGGAAGAAATTTAGAAGTATTTCCTCACGGGATGATCGTGTGTGAGAGATGTGTTACCCATTCTGGCGGTGGAGTTGGGATTAGATATGGTGATTCGTGTGTCCTATGGATTTGGAGACTGGGAGTCTTCAGGAGCGGATTGTTTCATGGTTGGGGACTATGAAGTCATGGAGGAATCTATCCAGATGATAAGATGTGTTGTGATTCAGTCTTTGTGGGATTTAAGAGGTTTATTTATCTATGTGTGGGTGCCCAGAGTTGAATTGGGGGTCAATTGGTAGGCCCAATTAGGATGTGTATACTTCACCGAGTCAGATTGGTTGGCTCCATAATGCTATTGTTGAGGGATGTGCCATTCTGTTGTTGCTAAGATTATTCGTGTTCTGAAAATTTTCGTGAGTTGTTCTTCTATGCAACGAGGAGTTGTGATTCATTGGTTTTAGGCACACTTGGTGTGGTGCTATTATGGTCTTATGACAGAATTTGAGCGAGATGAGTAATTGGATATTGCATGATTAATTGCGTGTTAATTATTGTTCTTTCGGGTTTTGTGTTGCACTGTATCGTCTGATTCTCCGTGGTTATGGTAAAGCACTTTGGGTACTGGATGTCGAATTTCACGTGGTTATTGATTTTGAGCAGGGTGGCTCGAGGTATCACGTGGTTATGATATGGGGACGCGCATTGCAGCGGAGTTATGTTGAGATATGAACCTTTGGGTTAGAGTCGGGTGATGGTTCTACGATGTGTGATGGGTTCTTAGATTTTTGTGGTGGTGGTACCCGTTGAGTTTGCAGGGTGGTTCTCTTGATTGAGTCATTTTCGTGATTGAATACATTTGGGTTGTTGCTTATTGGTACATGGATTGCACGGTTTGTGGCTCCAAGTAGTACTGGTGTTGCGTGTCAGTAGGTTGGTTGGTATTCGATAAGATGAAGTCGTCATATCTAGGATGGGTGCTATCAGACTTGTTGCAGTATATTTGGAAGGATAACGTCAGAAGTCGGCTTAGGAATTGGCTATAGTTCTTGTTGGAGGAGAGGGATCTCCATGGCTTGTTGATTTGATGCATGGTTATGAGTTCCCGCGTGTTATTTCATTGTCGGCAGTGTACGAAGGATTTATAGTGAGATATTGTTAGATATGAGGTTTATTACCTGCATTAGGTTGTTCTGAGCAATTACTGTGATTGGGGATTTTTGCTATGAGTAATTGAGTTATGAGGTATATCATGCGATTGTGTCTTGGATTATAGTTATGGCTTGATACGGTTTGTTAAGACTTATACAGTGTGTAGGTTGCAGGATTCAGATCTTACAAGAAATTTCGGATAAGTGAAAAATTGGATTCTAAGGCTAGGGTAGGTTGGATGAAGAAATTTTTGATATGCTGTGTTATCAGACCTATAAAGGATAGGGTGACATGGGATCACCCTCAGGAATGGGCGTGGTAAGGTTATTTTGTGATTTGATGGCTTTTGGAGCAACTCTGAGCACGTTCGAGGACGAACGCATGTTTAAGTGGGGGAGGATGTAACGACCCGACCGGTCATTTTGAGCATCTGCACTTCGCTCGGTATTTTGAGGGCATGAGTAGCTTCTTATGATGTATTGTGATTTATGCGAATTGTCGATTTTGGGGTTTCAGGTTATTCGAAATCGATTTGGACGATTGAGTTCGTCGTGGGAGCTTTAAGTGGAAAGAGTTGACCAAGTTTGAATTTTCAAGAATTTGATCTCAGATTGGATTTCTAATGGTTCCATTAGCTCTCTTAGGTGAATTTGGACTTAGGAGCGCGTCCGGATTGTGATTTGGAGGTACTTGGTATAATTAGGCTTGAATTGGCAGAAGTTGGAAATTTGGCGATTTTGGTCGGTAGTGAAAAATTAGGTATCGGGGTCGGAATGAAATTCCGGAAGTTGGAGTAGGTTTGTAGTATCATTTTTGATGTGTGTGCAAAATTTGAGGTTATTCAGACGCGGTTTGGTAGCTTTCGGCGTCGTTGGCAAATTTCGGAAGTTTAGAAGTTCTTAGGCTTGAATCCGAGGTTAATTTGGTGTGGTTTTGAGTGTTCCGAGGGTTTGACTAAGTTTGTATATTGGTATAGGACTGGTTGGTATCATTGGTTGAGGTCCCGAGGGCCTCGGGTGTCTTTCGGGTGATTTAACGGATTGAATTTTCATTTGGAAGTGCTGTTTTCTGGTGTTTTGGAGCTGCTGGTGTTTTTTGCACCTGCGGATGGGAGCCGCAGGTGCGAGGGTCGCAGACGTGGTAGACTGAGCACAAATTCGGAAAGGGAAGGCTGGAGCTTGAGCGCAGGTGCGTAGGTGATGGCTGCACCTGCGAGCTCGCAGGTGCGATGCATAGGTCGTATGTGCGGTAGCTGGCGTTTAAGTGAAGACCGCAGGTGCGAGGTTCTTACCGCATGTACGGTAGCGCGAGTGCACGGATATGGCGCAGGTGCAGACCTGCTGGGCAGAAAACCCCAATTCGAGGTTTTGTTCTCCATTTTTCAATTTTTGGATTTGAGGAGTGTGAACAACTAATTTTTGACCACACCCAAATTATATATTTTTTAAGTGTAAAAATTCCTTTAGGTCTAATCTTGATGTTATAAAGTTTTATATTACTCTTAATAGATTTTAGTCGATTTGGTTTAAAAAAAATTTGTTTCTTTAATTAAAATTTTAATAAGTAAATTATGGTATCTTTTCTTAGTATTATTTAAAGTACATGTCAATATTTAGTTTTCCTATATTGTAAGAAATGTTGGTTAATCTTCTTATATTTAGAATTCAATTTATCTAAGAGAAAAAAAAAAGAGTTAAAAAAAGAAGAAGAAGATGGAGTTACGTGAAAAGAGATAAATTTTGATATATATATCTAGCTAACAAATCCCAATTCCCCCGTAACTAAACCCATGATTTCCTCCTCTCAACCTCATTCTTCCACTCCAACTCCAACTCTAACTCCTCTGCACACGATCACATACCACTCACATTCCTTTTATAAAAGGGATATATATCACAATGAAAGGAGAGGGGAACGCAGCAAAATCAGCCCCTCAAAGCTCACCAAAATTTTCACTTGATACCTGCCGTAAAATCCCTTAGCCAACACCCAAAAATATCAGTTCCAAATGATGAAACAGACCCCCAAAACATAGCTGAAAACCAGTCCAATACACCCCAAAATTAGATTCTTCCTCAACCAAAAAGAACAACATCCTTCAGCCATGTGAAGCCACCAAACACCACTTCAAATCACCCCAAACCATCCCCTATTTACTGCTGGAAAACAGCATCAAAAGCTGCTGAAAACAACATCAAATCCTGCTAGAAAACACAGCAAAACCAGCTCAAGAACACCCCAAACGAGCCCCTCTTTTATGTCCATAAATGACCCCGAAGGCAGGCCTAGAACAGACCCCAAAGACGCTTTAAAACAATTTTTTTTTTCTTTCAAAAATCAGTAGCATTCTTACGTCGGGTTTAGCATTGAGGTCGCATGTGTATTTTTGCGATCGAGTCGGCAAGGTCAGTCGAGAATTTTCGTTCAAGTTTTTTCGGCGCGGTCGTGGTATTTTGGTTGGTTTCAGTTGCCGATTCATCTTAACTAACTTTTACTTTTAAATTAATATAAAGCTTGGATCCTTCCTTTACTGTTTTTTTTCCTACGGTTAACTTCATGCTTTTAAAACATATGAACGTTGCCATTGTCTTGTTGATTTAAATGCTTTGAGAATGTTGATAACTTTGAATGTTTGATGCCTTAATTAATTGATGTTTCTTTGTCTAATCTTGCGGGGTAATATTTTTGGGGCTGTCAAGTTTGGTGTTTTAAAAAAAAAAGAATTTAGGGTGTGGAGTTGACTTTGAATTATGAGGGAATGGTCTATTATGATCAATTGAGCCATCCTTTTTATTTTTATTTCTTTTGAAAATTGGGCGCATGAGATTTTACAAGAATTGACCATCTTAAGTATATATGAGTTTATATATAAACTGATCCAAAATGTCAATAAGGCTATAAGACAATGCATCTTTTTATAAATAATTTACTTTCATTCCTTCCACAATAAATTCCATAGCCTACGAACTCGCAATAATCTCAAAGTTAGTTTAGGAAAAATAATCAAGCTCATGTGTTCATACCCGAACCTTGGATTGGTATGCTTAAGTAATAAAAAGGTCATGTGCGCATTCCGCGTCTCGATGCCTTTAAATTTAAAATAATTATAACCATGTGTGCATTCTATACCTTGGTTTAAAATTTAATCTGAAAGAAGTACCTTGTGTGCATACCACATCTAGGTAAAAAATAATTAATAAAATATAATAATTAATTAAGCGGTAATAAATAAGTCATAATCAATATAATACAATAATAGCTAAAAATTGATTTAAGCCTTACATTAGTCAATAAAGCGACCGTGCTAGAATCACGGGATGCGAAGGGTGCCTTACACCTTCCCCTCGGTCAACAAAATTCCTTACTCAGTCTTCTGTTTCGTAGACCATAAAAAAAGAGTCAAATCATCCTTTTGACAAGGGATTCAATAAAAGGTGACTTGGAACACCAAAACTCAATTCCAAGTGGCGACTCTAAATAATAAATAATCTATTTTCAAAATGTCACTTTAATTGGAAAAACTCTTGTAACTCAACCACGTAAAAGGGTTGTGTGGACATAAAAGAGGTGTGACAGCTCTGGCGACTCTGCTGGGGATCCTATTAATAAGAATTCGAGCTTTGTACATTGATTCTTGTTTGGCTTTTATCATGTTTTTGATATTATTGTGTTTGGAAGCCTAAGGTTCTATTTGTCACTTATTTACCGCATTAATATTTATTTGAACTGTGATATAAACTTTATCCTCTCTCGCACCCCTCTGAGTCCTCTGATAGGTAGTTATTTTTTTTTGCCTACTAGCATCAAAAAATTTCTGTCTTGAGATAAAGCTAGTTAGACTGCCAGATTCTGGTGAAGGATTTAGTCACACATGATTAGGCGGGAGAGTCGTTAGCTAACCAGTGTTGTTCTACTACTGGTGATGCTTGACGCTCCTCGACTCGGGTTGTCCGCCCAGGTAAGCCAGGTCTAGATACCATCTCCTTTAAGATTTGTAAACTTAGAAGAACAAGCCACAAGCAATGAATATCACTAGTAGGCTACGTTTTATTAGCATCATGTGCATTGGACTTAGCAGGACTCGGCACAGGGGTCGGGTCCGTCTAGGACAGGTTCCAATTTTTCAGACCACCATGTTCATTTTTCTGTGCTACATGTAACATTATTTGTTAGGGTTAACTGAAATGTTGACCGGCTTTAGAATAGATCGATTAAACATAGGAGAGAGAAAGAGAAAACTTCCTCCAAGTTTTCATAAAATACCCTTTTTTAAAAATAAAATTTTGAAGGGTTCTAGTATGTAAAATCACAATTTTCAAAATATTTTTTTTAAAATTATTTTAACCGAATTACGTGGGTTTGATTCTCACCAGATGTGAGATACGTAGGCAAAGCTCATCGGTTCCGGCCCCCAATTTTCAAGAATCCAAAAAAACATTTCCTTTAATTTCTTCTATAAAAGTCGTTCTTAGAAAATTCCAAATAAAAAAAAATAAAACAGAAAATATTTTCTTTCATTTTAGAAATCTTTCATTCGGAAAGAAAATTAAAAAAAAGTAAAAAAAAAAGTTAGTTTATTTAATTTCTTCATGATCTTCCTGAACTACGTAATTGTCTGATTCATGCGGCGTCATGATACGTAGGCAATCCCCATAGGATACGATCATAACCATAATTAATATGGAAAAAAAAAGATTTTAGGAATTAAAAAAAGGGAAAAGGAAAGAGAACGCTAAATTCAAGATGAAAATAAACCAATAAATCAATAAGTCGGGACGAAGCATGAAGCCTTCCAAACTCATTCTAGAAATGAAAAAGACATTAGTTGCATGACATACAATATGTGATTAATATCTGCAAAATGCCTAACTCTAACACGTTTGTTGTTGTCACAAAAAAAGATATAGTTAAACAGAGGTGGTTGGTTTGTGGTTTAAACTGGCGACTCACCGTTACAACACGAGATCAAAAGTAAAAAGTAGAATGACAAACAACAGTAAAAATGAGTCAGATAATGAGGATGTCCATGGACAGTTGGTCAAACAAGGTACGAGACTGGTTGAAGAAGTAAGAGTGTTGAAACAACAATTAGCAGAGATGTACCAAGCTTGGGTGAATGGACAGGCACCGCCCCCACTACCCATAGGGCCTTCAGATAATCTTCATAATGTGTCATTGGCAAATCAAGTGCACATCTCACTAATAAGTAATCCATTGCACCAACCTGGATTCAGTCCGAGCATTAACCTTCCTACTATCCCCAGTACTTCCATTCCACGACCTCCAACCGCAACCCTCATAAATGACCCACCTACTGTACCCATTGTCCCTACTTTCGCCGTTCCTCAGCCGGACCTCGCTCAAAAGCTCAACATTGATCCACAATTGAATGCTCATGATGCCCAAAATTACTCTCAAGAACTGACTTTCAATGTTCCAGATTCATACAAGCATACTCCTTAGAACATGTTCCCGGTTGAGATCGAAAAGCCTGACAAGAATATGGAACAAGTGGAAATGACTAGAAAAATGAAGAGCATAGAACAAACCATGAGAAACATACAGGGTTTGGGAGGTCACAAGAGTGTTTCATTTAACGATCTATGCATGTTGCCCCATGTCCATTTGCCACCCGGATTCAAGACCCCCAAGTTTGACAAGTATGACGGGCATGGTGATCCAATTGCCCATTTGAAGATGTATTGTAACCAATTAAGGGGAGTAGGAGGCAAAGAAGAATTACTCATGGCTTATTTTGGGGAAAGTTTGACAGGAATTGCTTCTGAGTGGTTCATAGATCAAAACATATCTCACTGGCACATTTGGAACGACAANAAGTGGAGAGAGCAGGCTGCTAGGGTCAAACCACCAATGAAAGAGGCAGAAATGATTGACAATTTTCTCCAAGCTCAGGATCTTGATTACCTCCATTATATGTTAGCCGCCATTGGTAAACCTTTTGCTGAGGCGATTAAGATTGGGGAAATAGTTGAGAATGGAATGAAGTCAGGAAAAATTGTGAGTCAGGCAGCTCTTAAGGCGACCACGCAAGCAATTCAAAGTGGGTCAGGCAGTTTCAAGAATCTAAAAAAAGAAAGTGGAAAGATCCATACAGGATGACAATGATGAAGTTTGCCAGGGCCTCAAGGAGATGTTCTACAAGATCAATATGGTTCAAGTTGGTGAGGGCCCCATCCGTGCAAGTGTTCAGCTCATTGGTCCAGATACCTCGCTTAACAACTGGGAAGAAACTCCTCTTCCCATCAGGAAGGAGCCTTGGTAGTCTGTATTGTTGTTTTTTTTGTATTTGGATTATTTTAAGGGTTGTAATCTAGATATTTTAGTTTAATTTCTTTGCTTTGATATTAACCCTTCTATTCTTTCAAATTCAATGAAACGAAGTTCCTCTTTCTTAGTAAAATTATATCTTTTCCTTTTTATAATTTTTGTTAATTTCTTATCCTTTTCAGTTTCGTTAATGTTGGCTTTAAAAACATGACATGCATGCGAAATTCAGGTCCAAATCTCAAAAAGATGTCTAATCTCGAAATAATGAATCAAGAAGTTGAGATTCCCCCTCTCCTAATCATTGTTAAAGCAGGGATCGAGGACACTGACTAGGTCAAGTCCCGATTGGAACAATTGAATTTAATTGATGAAAAGCGTTTGGCGGCAATTTGTTTTGGTCAATTATACCACCAAAGAATGGCACGCGCTTACAATAAGAGAGTGTTCCCAAGACAATTTGAGGTAGGACAACTTGTTTTGAAACTTATATTTCCACACCAGGAAGAAGAAAAAAGGAAAGTTCGTCCCGCATTGGAAATGTCCTTACCTCACCAAGAAAGTATTGTCGAAAGGAGCTCTACACTTGGTAGATATAGAAGGAAGGTGACTGATATATCCGTCACCGCGGATGCGGTCTGTCACACCTCCTTTTTTCGACACAGGGTTGGATACGGGAGTTTTTCCAATTTAAGTGACATTATGCGGATTTGGGATTTATTTATTAGTTTCAGAGTCGCCACCCGGATTTTTGACGGTGTTCCGGGACACCATATATTTAAGGAAATCCCAAACCGAGGAGATTTTGACTCTGTTTTAATTTGTCTGCGACCAGAAATCCGAGTAAGGAATTCTGTTAACCCGGGAGAAGGTGNATCTAATTATTTACATGTTTTAAACCTATTGTGCTTTTACCTTTCTCACTTTTTATCCGCATTTTAATATTTATGGAATTATTTTAATACAAGTCACGATTGACATGCACTTGTTATTTTTTTGACACGTTGCAAACCGCGCCACATGAAATGTACCCCCGATTTACAACATGCTTATTTAATTAACGTTTTGAGTTAGAGTCGGGGACATGAGTTGTCGCTCCCGAATGTTGGTTAGGTGGCTTCGGTATAATATTTAACTATCAAAATTTAGAACTAAAGGGATCCATTCTACCTAGAAGATCTCCTAAACGATATTTGTTATTCTAAAAGAAC
>ML360377.1:0-74933 GCA_005239505.1 Nicotiana paniculata | reverse complement strand
ATCAAATGCAATGCATAGAATATCATACAAACCTCACACACACATGGCACATAGCTCACTCAGGGTTGGATCTATCACGACACTCTAGTCAAAGAAGTTAAGTAAATCTTAAGAATCCACGATTTAAGGTGTTTATCTTGGAGTCAAAAATTGAGCCTAAGCGTCACAACCAAAGTACTGACTATTCTCAAGGCATCACGACGTTCCGAGATATTGCTACAATTAATTTCTCAACCATTTGGTTCCTACTCCTAAAAATTAAAAATAACCTACACCCGGTTCAATTAAAACCCCTTGGAAAAGAACCGTGGTCCAAAGAAAAACCAAGGGGGAATTACTACACTACCTAAAACAAAAAATCTTTTTTTGTATTTTCTTTAGACTTACTTCCCTCAAGAAAATTGTCTAATAGATCCATTGTCGGGAAAAGTCATGCTATTTTTTTATTTTATTTTTTACTGTAAAAAGATAAATTATTCCATTAATCTAACATAACTAAAATAGCATAGAAAGTCACCAGACAATCTCCTCTGACCACACTTAAAATTGTGCATTGTCCCCAATGCGCACCTATATATACAAGAGGGTAAAAAAAAACTCACTGTAGGCCAAAGGCTGAAGCACTAGCATCTCATGGGGTACTCAGACTTCTCCCAGGCATGGTCCTTCGTGCGGGTACTTCCCATTTAGTTCCAACCATCTGGTTTGCTGTTGCATCCTTCCAGTGGCTTTGCATTCCATGGTCCTACAAAAATTCAAAAAAATTGACACTACAAAAATAAAACAATTAGAAAAAAAATAAAACAAAAAAAATAAAAATAAAATAAAATAAAATAAAGCAGTAAAGCTGGTTTTCCTCCCAACAAGTGCTTGATTTAACGTCGCGGCACGACGTGAATCACTTTCTACCTCCGCTTCGAACTTATGAATTGAGCCCCCAATTTGGCATCAAGTTTTCGGTTATGATCCAGGGGTGGTGGAACAAATCTAATTGGCCCAAGCAACCATTGTACTATTTTACACTTCTTGGCATTTAGATGAGGTATGTAGTCCTGTCTTTCTGGCAAGAAAAATTCCAGAATGTAGGCATCTTGTTCCTCATTCCTTGACTCCTCAATTGGCTCGGATGACTCTATTTCCATATCATCATCCAAGCACAATGTGGAAAAATGTTTGGAGTGAGGACCAATGCGCTCAAACACATGAACTTCAGGACTTTCAACATCCTCAACATCAATCACACTAGAGTCGATTAAATTTGTATCCTCAACGTCCCTGGTTGACTCTAGTATTACTTCTTCAACATCGGCATCCTCAAATTCTAGTTGGTTAGAGTGTTGGGTTTCTACTTTGGACCCCTCCATTGGCACCTCAATTTCCATCTCTAATGTACACTGCTCCTGGCTACTATCCATAATATTGGCATATTGAGCATTAAAAGCTTCAACTAGTTGACTCGTTTGAGCCTCCAAGTTGCGAATAGTTTCATCTTGCCTTTGTACCCGCAGTTGTATCTCCTCCTGTTGTTCCAAAAGACACTTCATCATATCCTCGATCCTTTTCAGGTCATCATCACTAGGTTCNTAACAAATACAACTAAAATAAAGAAAATAAAAATCAAATACTAAAAAAAAATCAAACTTGAAACCTAGTAATATGTACAATTACAACTACACTTGATAATACCGTTAACTCCCTGGCAACGACGCCAAAATTTGATCACGCCCAACTATGTCTAATAAAAGATTAAGAGGGCGTTGCAAATACAATTTAGGGTATTATGCCCAGAGTCGATCCCACAGGGAGTTAACGTATCAAGCAAGCTGTCAGAATACTAAACGTTCACTTGGTGTTGTTTAAACTACAACAACTGAATGAAAATATTAAAACTAAAGATTAACTACAATAAGGTGTAAACAATTGTAATAAAGATCTAAGGTTATGGTTTCCTCCGTCGGTGAATTTATTTTTCGGATACTTCATATAGCTTGATTAGTTGTCTCTATCAATCATGAACACTCTATCTACCATAAATCTCTCTCAAGTAATTATGNTGTTGTTCAAACAACTACCTAAATATGCACTCTCTCTCAAGTAGATACATAATAAATAGGAACATCTAATTGAGGGCCCTTCAATCAACTACAACAAGAACATAGTTGAACAAATAGAGATTAATCAACAAACCAAAACTATATTAATATCACAATAAGTTTATCCCCCAACGGGTTCCACAAAAACCCTAGATTAAGTAAATTAGCTACTCATGCTCATAATAATCAACTCTAAATAACTTGCATAATTAAACTACAAAGTAATTAATAAAAGCTGTAAAAATCAATGTTTTGCTTCTCTGAGTAGTATTCCTCAGGCGTCTCTTGTTTCTAATGGCATCTCCTCTTAAAGTTGTGTTTTTGGTTCTATTTATATGTTTAGGAAAAACCTAAACATGTAGGAGACTTCTATTCAAACCGGAAAACACTTAAAATCTTCAAAACTCGGATTGGACCAGACCAGGGACCTGGCTTTATGGCCCTAACGCCTAGATAAAGCCAGGCCAGGCCTGGCGTTATGGCTCTAAGTCCTGGATAACGCCTGGCCTCACCAGGCTTTATAGCCCTAACGCCCGGCTAAAGCCTGGTGTGGCCAGGCTTTACAGCCCAAACGCCCGGCTATAGCCCGGTGCACTCCTCGTCGCCTCTTGAGCATTTTTTCGACGTTTATGCATCCATTTAGCTCGACTTCCATCTCCAATTCACCTACACATAAGATATACACCATTATGCACATACAAAGTGTATTTTTATCATTAACGCACATCAAATGCAAGGCATATAACGTGTTAAACCATGAATTCTAGCCACACATCACACACGCAAGTATACGTGGTCGTACAAGTAATAAAGTGATAAGTCGAGTGTCGAACCCACATATACTTGTATCAACTACCCACTAAAATCACCTAGATTGTTATTCATTCAAGCCAAAATCGAGTTCAAGAATGTGATTATACTAAACTATAATTCTAAGTAGTAACTAAATTATCAAGTAGCAAAAAAATTGTGGTGTATTCAGTAGAGACAAATATTCTAGGGTTGTGATCGATTCACTAATCTTATTGTGTTCTAGTTAACTCTCTCTTTCATACAATTCACTCATGGTTGATAATTTATCGAACAATTGCTCTCATAGCCTTCTCCCGAAGTACTACTCGCCTATTCAAAATAGCTTAACGTTTATAGTCCTATAGAATCAATCTATTACGAACGCATTAAGATTACGATATTTAATTAAGCACGATGACTAGGTATATTCCTATCCTAACCACAAATTCGCCCCCCTAAGAGTTAATATCATGCTCTCTTTAATTCTTATCTAATCTAAACATGACTTTCCCAAGCATAGCATAGATAGTAAATAGAACCTAACTGCTTACCAGAAAATTAAGCAATTAATCACAGAATTGAAGAAACAACCATATATTAGTGAATTGTAATCAAGATTAAGTCAATGTAAAACAACAATATTCATGACTAAATAACAAACTCAGAACTATGGATTTTAGCCACTCATGATAATAGAAAACAATTTCATAAGTGTTGGATAATTGAAAATACTAAGAAGAGATGAAGAAAACTGAGATCTCTTCGCTCCTGGATGTTTCTCGTGTGTCTTCCCTCTCCAAAAGTGGCGTCTCCCCCTAACAATGGTGTTTAATGACTATTTATATGTGTAGAAAAAAATTAGACGAAATAACCAAGTCCAAAACCAAATAGGAGACAAAATAGTCTTAAAAAACCCGGAACATGCTCGCTACAGGCCTTGCCTCACGACCTCTATAGCGCGCTCCACCTCGCTGCAGCCTGTGCCTCGCAATCTTTGTCGTGCGCTTGGTCTCGCGTTAAGCCTCGTGGCGCACGCTCAAATGCGATCAAGAAAGCTCGCCTAGCCTGCTCTATTGCGAGCTAAGTATCTCGCTACGCCCGCTGCTGCTTCAATTCAATTTTGTTGCGAACTTTTCCAATTCCTTTCTCATTATTGTTTCTTACTTTTCAACTCTTCTTTTGCCTTGTTTCTCTTTGTCTTCATTTGCATTGGTCTTCAATCCTTGTCTCAATTATTCTTTCTTCATCAATAATTTCCTTATTATTATATAATCATAAGCCCATTGTTTTAGTGCATGAATTACACTTTAAATATTTACTTTGCTCCAATTTCATATCCAATGTACCTACACATAAAATAAACTCAATTAAGCGCAAATAGAGTATAGTTTAGCATTAAAGCCCCAAAATATAAGGTAAATAATGCACTAAAAATATGTAATTATAGCCAGACATCATTAAGCAATTAAAAATAAAAATACTTTAATTAATATTGTTCTATTTACAGTAGTCATCATGGAGGTTCCACCTATGCATCCCGTACCTGCATTGCTAGAGCTACTGTTTTTATAGGCCGAGCATAGGTCTTCGTACATATGGGAGAGGCAGTGTTTGGCCCAGACATTCCGCGCTAGACGGGTAGACGATATGTGGGACTTTATTAGGGCCCACCCACTCCATCCCCATATAGTTAGACGCCTTCAGGATACGAGTTTCTACATGATCATAGAGATTGACCGGTTGCAGTTGGACTGGTCCTTGATCACGACTATGATAGAGCAGTGGTGACCGGAGATGCACACATTTCATTTACCCATCGGCGAGGCTACCATCACACTCCAGGATTTTGAGGTTCTTTATGGGCTGCCGGTTGATGGATTACCTGTAGCTTTATCGCGTGTTGTTAGAGAATATACGGGATTGTAGTACCTGTAGATGTTGTAGCGGCTCACCAATTTCCAGCCAGAGGAGGAGACTGCATTGAGTGGGGCCAGTCGTTTGCAGTTAACGCCCGTCCGGCAGTATCTGGAGGCGATGGAAACGTACAATACAGATGATACACCGGATCTTCTTATCGACCGATACACGAGATTGTTGATGCTCCTTATGTTCGGTGGGGTATTGTTCCCTAACACTTCGAGAAACCTAGTCATCTTGAGATTTCTTCATTATCTTGAGCGGCGAGATTTTACCTGGTTGCAGCTGGGGTGCAGCTGTTCTAGGTTACTCGTATAGGCAGATGTGTCGGGCGTGCATGGGCACCCAACGAGACGTTGCCGGATTTTTGCCACTGCTGCAGGTGAAAACATAGTCAATTATTTTAATGATTATAACATACACAGTAAAAATAAACCTTAAATTTTACGTCCACAATATATATTAGGTTTGGTCCTAGGAGCGGTTCTTGCAGTTCTAGCCACTTCTACCACCCATCGCTTAGGATGCACCACCTCCACCATTTCTCCCTTTATCTAGGAGATGGGTTGATAGACAAGGCTACAAACACGAGGTCGAGGCTCGACATAATCTCCCCTATTACAGGGATTTGTTATATTTGCTTGAGGGCGCACATGTACACGTATACTTAAGTGCACTTGGCCTGGCTTTATATGTGTTGCGTTTACTCAAGATTCCTGTTTTTACTTAATAGTTCATATGGAGGCCATACAACGACGAGCTAATAACTGATTTGCCTGATTATTGCTCGAGCGATCGGGTTATGTGGAGCTCTTCCATCCCATTGATGTGTCTCGATATTTTCGAGCATCATGCCACGGAGGGATTCCTTTGCCAGTTTGGTCAACTGTAGCATGTACCTACTCCGCCCGCTTGGCTTAGGACACATTACCAGTGGGATGATCGTTCCAGGGCTGACTAGACATACTTGGCCTGGCTAGAGGCGCATATTGAGATTTGCGACCGTCGGTATGACCCGATTCCGCCACCCCCTCCACCTGAGCGTACAGATGGTGAGCATGAGTATATGGGCTAGTATCGCAGCATTACCCGACTTCTCGTCAGGAATTCCGTTCATCGCGCTGGTGGTTGGTACATTCCATATGCCGGGATGCATGAGGCACTGGTATGTTATTTGTTATACTTACTTATAACCTTAACCTATCATTCTGTAATTAATATTTTACAAGTTGTGCATGCTATTGGCTTACATCTGTTCTACCAGTTGGGACTGCAGATGTAGCAGCATACCAGCAAGGGAGCGGAAACTTTGCACGAGTATGGCCGACAGGTTACAGATCTGGCTTCCCGGACATTGAGGCGAGCCCGAGATGATGAGTGCTTAGGACACGAGGCTGATTATCTTCTGTCAGAGCAGTGCCATCACGGGCCAGCAGTGGAGCCTGAACGTGATCGATGTGGAAGACGTGCCCAAAGAGGAAGAGATGTCCCACGAGGTTGTGAGGGTCGGCGAGGACATGGTCCCTAGCAAGGAGGCGCTTAGCCACCTGTTGAGGGTTTTGAAGTTGATCAGCCGAGTGACCACCCTAAGCCAGATGATGCTCCTTATGATATGCCGTCATTCAGCCTTCAGCTAACGCCAGGGACTTCGCAGGTGACCTCTTCAGCTCCATTATTAATCGTGGGCACGGTCATTACGCGACGAGAGCTGGATCAGTATTTTCCTGGTCCCCAGAGCCATCGACAATTGCTGATGATCGTCCGACGCGAGATGTGCATAATAGGCGCCAACTGAGTTATGGGTCATCATCGAGGGATGCCTGAGGATCTTTCACAGGCACATGTTTGTTTGTGTTACTATTATTTATATTTGTTTTTATCTCATTGATTAGTCATCAATATATAAAGCATTTTTATTGTTTTTTAAAGACATCATCCTCGCCCGTCACGGAGGCCATTTGTGCGATACTGACATGCCTAAGACGGATGATTATATTCAGGTGCCCGCCGAGACCATGATAAGACCATTACAACTTTTTAACTAACATGTATGTTAGTGACATATATTTCATATACTAAAATATCTTACTACTCTGTTGGTTACTACTGGACCGACGACCCCTTTTACCGAGCCTGCCAGCCTTACCGATGATCATGCTGCAGCGCATTCTCCGATAAAGAGGCGACGTGATGAGGATGAGGATGATCCTGATAGTGTAGCCGGAAGATATGGGACACGCCTTAGGCCAACCAATGCTTTAAAGCATACATGATGAGGGACACATTGACATTTGTTATTATATGTACATATGACATTCACTATATAATAGCAACATTATTTATGTTTTACATTATTTGCGAATGTATTTTTATTTCTCGGGTTATTTATTAGTTATACTACAACACAACAAAAATGACAACTTAACATAATTTAAATTTGGTATAATTAATGAAAATACATGACACATAAAACATAAAGATAAAATACTACACTCAACACATCTATGTGTTTGTTTAGTCACTATCGTCCATTATTTTGTGCTTCAACCACTTAAATTTCTCTTCCAACCTATTTTTATCTTCTTCTGCATCTTTTAGTTTCTCCTTCATTGCCGCAAGTTGTTGTTGTAGTTTAAAGATCTGGAGTTCGTATTCACCGGTCATATTTCAAACATACTGCAAATATGATTTGTGGTATTCCTGGTTAATGAGTTCATCATACCATTCTTCACATCCACATTGATTTTTGTCCTACCAATGAGGATTATAACACAAAACTATTAATTAAAATGTTATATAACAAATATTAACAATCATCAAAATAATACAGCGAAATGTCCTCCTGGCCACTTAAACTTACATGGCTTTTTAAAGCCGATGCACCAACTTACAACTTTCCCATTTGAACACTCGAACTAGTGAAACCCATAACTAATAAACACGTTTGACCGTTGACCCATCCCATGTGGCGTCAGTTGGTCCTAGTCATCTATGTGCATGAGTTATGGGTTGACCATTAACCGTTGACCCATACCAACAACTACCAAGAAGTTAAAACATTAGCTTGTTTCTTTTGTTATTTAACACTGATTTGTTAGCCTAGGTTTCATGATATATTATTTTCTGTCGTTAGTCCCTTACTTGTATTAATTGATCAACTTTCGTTTGTAGTTTACTCACGCAATATTCAGGGCTATTTGACTTAGTAACCTAGTTTTAACTTCTGATTTTGTTTGTTTTGGTTTGAGTGTTTTCATACTTTCCTTTGTCCTGCTTCCGCTAATGTTTTTTGTTTTAAATAGCCATTCAACTTCTGATATTGCATTCCAAATCATTAGGAACTATTTGTGTACTTCACTCAGCCAGTGCTAATTTGATAGTAATACTGTCTTAAAATTCTGATTTTTGTTAATCATACATTGGTAGCTTAACTTAGGCTTGCTTCTTCTGCCTTTAATCATTGTACATTGTTCTAAAGTAAAGGTCTAACTCCTAATTTAGGATAATTAATCAAGTCTAATAGCTAAGCTAATCACATAGTAGGATCACTTGAATTAGCTAGTTTAAGTCCTGAAAATAATTCACCTAGGATCAATTGCTAGTCTTTATTTAGGGTTTTAAAACTCAGTTTCTTCATTAGTGGTTAGATATTAAGCTTAATCATTCAAATAGGTCAAATTAGTCAACAATAATAAATAACTCAACCTTTAACACTAAAAGGGTAATTATAAGGGTATTGAGGGGTAGTACAGGAATCTCAATTGAAGAATCTTGGGTGTAGCAACCCAAGAAACTTCTAGAATTAGGAAATATCAGAAAATCAGATTTTTCTAGGGGGTAAAACAACAACTTTAAAAGGGGATAAGGGCTGGAATCAATAGGAATGTTCTAGAAGGGTACATCTGTCCAATAGGATAAGGTTTGACAGTTGTACCTGTACTATTTTCAGCCCAATTAGATAAGGAATATGCTAATAAGATGCTACCCTAAAAATCCCTATAAATACCCTACCCTATTCTCTGAAAATAGATCTTTAGACACTACTTTTACCACAGATGTTGAGACAGATTTTTACATAAGAAAAATGCAGAAAATTACACACACACACACACACACTAAAAACTGCCTTCATTATGAAAAACAGAAAAATGCTGAAAAATACCAAATTATTAGTGCATAGAACACTCTAAAATTGGTCTTCTTTTGGCTATGATTTTCCTGGGAAAAACAGGTTTCCTTGTTGATTTTTCACTCAAAATTTGGTTTATTCAAACTGTCGTTGCTGGGAATCCATTGTTGGTTGGCTGCTGTTCTTATTTGCTGTGATTAAGCTCTCTTTCTTTATGATTTTTCTGACCTTTATTTGGTCACACTCTTTTGTTGATTTTTCTCTGTAAAAGGTATGTAACAATTTGGTCTGAAATTTGCTGGTGTGTCTGACTCTTTTGTTAAACTTACAAAGTGTAAATTTTGTGCTAACTAGTATCAATAAGCCATGAGCTAACCATTGTCTTGGGCCTTCTTTAAGTTCTATTATGAAATCTGAACCATGTGGCCATATATATGTGTGTTCAACTTTTCCTATGACTATATTGGTTGCTAAAACTGTATGCTTAAGCTCCAATTGAGGTTATAAAAGTCTTAATTTAAAAAATAGCATTGAAGGAAGTGAATATGACCCTCCAATGGTCAGATTCACTCCCTGATGTTGCATAGATTCATTTTGGTCGTTTGAAAACAAAAGGTGCATGTATTGGGTCCTCGAGCTAGAGGCATTAGTGGACTTAGCAGTGTGGAGTTAGAGTGACAAAAGTTAGGGTAGTTGTTTAGGGAGAATTTATGAATAAAAATAGTATTTTGTTGTATTTCATTTGTAGGGAGTTCAAGGTCAGCTTGTTTCCTGTTTTATCTATAATTTAAGTATATTGATCATAGAACTATATCAGCTTATTCAAACTTCAAATTTCAAATTGTAAATATGGTCTGGACTCTATTTAAATTTCATTCAGTGGCGTTTTCCTTCTCTTTTTTTAAAAAATCTGGAATTTTCGTTTTTCTCCAAATTATGAAAGAAATCATGGTGATCTGGGCCAGACCTGTGAAGGTCATTCAAACTAGGCCAGATTCGTGAATATGTCCCAATTAGGCCCAATAGGGTCTAGATTTCAGGCTATGGGGCTTGGAGTGTTGGACCCAGCAATTACACTAAGTGACTTATGATCAATCTATTTATATCAGTATAATGAGTATTTCATTTACCAAACTTACTGAAAATTTCGCATCACTGGAATGAGTTTCAAATCGAACAACAAATGATAGAGTTTAAATATGAAATTTAGACTGCTTTATTTTGAATGAAAATAGCAAAGATTCAGTTTTACATACTATAATATTTCCGATTTAAGGTCTTTCCTAAAATGATCAAATAATTTTAACTCAAGAAATCTTGTTATTTTGATTTTCAAACAACCATTTGTAACAAAGTTTAAGGAAAGCACTTTTAGATTCATAAACCATGTATAAAACACCCTTGCTTGCTAAACGAGTCAAATGGTAGTGCAACCTTACTTGTCTTTATATGATGTTATAATCTTAATCCAAGTTTGCTCTATTTATCACCATATAATTCAAAATGTGTTGACATGTTCATTCCCTAAACGTTTTATTTGATTTATTTTAGTTCGAATCATGTATCACCTTTTCGCAAATAGCCAAAAACTAGGATGGACCAAAGTGATAAATTGGGCTAAACATGGACATAGCCCAAACACTTGTCTTTTAGGATAGAAAACTTAATCTTAGATGAATTTCGTACATATCCTATAGGCTAAAACACCTCTTTTAGACCGAAATCACAAAACTTAGAGAATAACCAACTATTGCTTCAAATAAGAATTCTAACCATCATGACCATAGTCATGATTATATAATCTACACTCAGGTGTGGAAACTCATGCCCCCGACCACAACTTCGAACAATAATAAAAATCAAATATTGTAAATTGTGGGTGCATTTCATGTGGCGCGTTTACAATTTGTCCAAAAATGACAAGTGCACGCCATCATGACTTGTTTTAAGAATAATCCATAAATATTAAAAGCGGCTAAAAAGTGAAAAGGCTAAAATGCACAATAGGTTTTTAAATATGTAAATAATCAAATAATTAAGCCAAATATCAATAGTTAAGCGACCGTGCTAGAACCACGGAATTCGGGAGTACCTAACACCTTCTCCCGGGTTAACATAATTCCTTATCCGGATTTCTGGTTCGCAGACATTTTAAACAGAGTCAAAATTTCCTCAGTTTGGGATTTCAATAAATAAATTGTGTCCCGGAACACCGTAAAAATCTGGGTGGCAACTCTGAAAAATAAATAAATAATCCCAAAATCGATTATGTCACTTAAATTAGAAAAACTCCCTTTATTCCCAACCCATACAAGGGTGGAAAAAGGAGGTGTGGCAGGAATCATTACATGCATAAATGTTGATTTCCCAAACTTTCCCCCAAAAAATCAAAAATTGACCCCGGGACCGCTTGGTCAAAAATCGAGGTTCTGACCAAAACTCATTCACCCCGAGCCCGATTATGTAATTAGTTTTGAAATCCGACCTCAATTTGAGGTCTAAATCCCAATTTTCCAAAAATCCCTAATTCTACCCAAACCCCCAATTTCTACCATGGAAATCCTAGATTTTAAGTTAGAAATTCATGAAATGTGATGGAAAATTGAAAGATAGTGGGTTAGATCACTTACCAAAGTTTTGGGGAAGAATTGGTCTTGGATAAATCGCCTCTAGGGTTCAAGAATTTGAAAATTTGAAGAATGGGAGAAAAGCCCCATCTAAGTCACTTTTACACAGCTGCAGATGTCGCATTTGCGACCTGAGCTTCGCAAATGCAAAGCTCGCAAATGCGAAGGATCCATCACAAATGCGAATCCCTTCACACTTCTGCTGCCTTCACAAATGCGAAGATAAGTTCGCAAATGCAACCTTGAATCTTAGCAAATGCGACTTAATGATCGCATTTGTTATCACTGTCTTTCCTAGACTCCCTTCGCAAATGCAAAAGAAAACTCGCAAATGCGAAAACTGTTGGCCCAGCATCTCTTCGCATTTGCGATGAGAAGATAGAAAATACGAACCTCTCAGAGGTCACAAGTGCGATGCCTGATCTCGCAAATGCGACATCAGAGGCATGCAATAATATCAGATGCACCAACAGTGTTTTCCAAACCAATTTCACTCTATAGCCTACTTGAAACTCACCCGAGCCCTCGGGGCTCTAAACCAAAAGCGCACACAAGTCTAAAAATATCATACGAACTTGCTAGCGCGATCAAATCATCAAAATAACACATAGAACTACGAATTTAACCCCAAATCACATGAAATTTTCAAGAAAACTTTGAAATTCCTATTTTCACAACCGGACGTCCGAATCATGTCAAATTAACTCCGTTTTTCATCAAATTTCACAGATAAGTCATAATTATGTTATTGGACCTATAACAGGTTTCGAAACCAAAATGCGGACCCGTTATCCAAAAAGTCAAACTTTGGTCAAACACTTCAATTTCATTACGCTTTAAACTTTTAAATTTCGACATAGTCCCATATCTTGGGATAGGGACTTCCACTTTCAATTCCGGGCATATGCCCAAGTCCCAAATCATGACACGGACCCATCGGGACCGTTAGAACATGAATCCAGGTCTGTTTACCAAAAATATTGGCCGAAGTCAACTCAAATGAAGTTTTTAGGCAAAATCTCTTATTTTATTAGTTTTTAACATAAAGGCTTTCCAGAAAGACGCCCGGACTGTGCATGCAAATCGATAAGGACTAAAACATAACTTTTAAAGGTTTCGGATCACAGAATTAAGTTTAAGTTATAAGATGACCTGTCGGGTCATCACAATAATCCCTCTAGAAGTTGGCCTTCAAGTGCCTAACACAGTAACGGTGGTAGGCATACGGTTCTTGCCATGCACACAAATTCTGCACAGAACTTAAAATACTGCTATGCTGATCAAATATTACACAAATACCTGAACGCTTTCTAACAACATGTTCCTTCAAGTGGTTCAAAAATAATGTTCACATCTCTTGGCTTTCATTGACACAAATAACAAATGCTAGGGGAAATATACTTCCATTAGCATCTACTGCAATGACAAACAACAAATTAATATCATACTTCCCATAGACATGAGTGTCGTCTATGGATATTACCGGCTGGTTTAAATGCCCAGAACACATATCAGAATATCTGTTCGGGTATTCCAGGACACTGGTCAAGCTTCCATTCAACAGCAGTCCCAGGGTTAAAGTGTTGCAATGCGGCCATGTACCTGGGTAGAGAGGCAAAGGACTTATCCTAGTTACCATAAATAATTTCAAACACACATTTGTGCCCGAGAAATGCCTTTCTTATGGTGATGGTACATCCATATACTTGGTGGAAAGATGTTATACACTCTTTGATCTTGTACCTTATGGATGCTTCAATGTGTGGAATCAAGACAAGATAAATCAAGTCAGCATTCAAGTTAAAATGATTCCCACTGAATGTGTCCATTTCACAATTGTGGGTGCCAATGTATTTACCCACAACCCACATATTTGTTTTCAGCTTCCTCACAAGCAGCATCCAATTACAACTTGTAAACCATCTACAACAAATCACCTTGTATACGTTCGGATATAACTCATGAACCACAATCTCACGACACTCTTTTATGTTGTACATTCACACCACCATGCTTAGGCGCGCTTTATCAGCAAAAAACATGCCCTTTGACAACACTTCTAGATTCATCCCACATTGTTGTCTGAATTTTGTCAAGATCCCTTGTAAGGGCATCCACATCCGGCATACTTGGAAAATGATCAAGGTAAGGAATCTCCCTTGAATGAAACGACACGTAGGACTCGTACACTCTTAGTCTAACGGGAGGTAGATCATGCTCCCTCGTCAAATCAGGTTCAACATTCTCGTCCTCATCATCATCACCCTCATCAAGGAAGGGTATGCCATCTCCAGACTCATCAGTTTGTTGTCATAATTATTATTCTCTTCTTGGCTCTGTGCATCTGCCAGATCCCGATTAAATATGTCGTCTTCGGAAAATTGACTAAGGATATGACCTTCAAGTTGCTCGTTTTCACTGCACAACTAGTAAAATAATGAGTTTCTCAAATTGATCCAAACTTTACATATAAACTTTATCACTTCACTTACAAATCATAATGTGATATCATATGATGCACATTATCCTGCTAATGATGACCCCCGGATGGACCACCATAATTCAACACACCAAAACTAGGCATATTCCAACTGGTCGTTAGTTCATAACTTGTAAATTCATATCTGGTCGGTACTCCCTGGGGAATATATGAGTGTTAATACAAATTCAATACATAAAAATAAACATCGTAACACATAGGAAAATTGAAGTTTACCACTCGGCTTGTGGATTATGTAAACTTGGGAGAGATTATTCCCTCGCTCCTCATTCTCTCGTGGAGATAAGTTTAGATCAGGCCAGAATCTTTAACCCGGAACTTGTTTGGCTAAAACTGCTCCAAAATAACCACCCGATGATTGAGGGATATCCCTACTTCGTGAAAACTGATTATTGCGAACGTCTTCAGCCTTGACGTATATTTCCAACATTTTTATCACAAGAAATTCCCGGTGTTCATCCGGAGTCCTCAAAAAATCTCTAAGATTTTCATGATCTTCGATGTTAAACTCGTCATAAAAAGTAACCCTTGCGGAGTAACAGAATACCAATATCTTCCGGTTACTTTAATATTCACGGAATGTTTGCTCACACTCATTTTTTTAACATAACAACGATATCAATGTATCGTACTCCATTGTAAGTGGAAATTTAACATGACACTGTGGAGAACAACTATAACGTACTGAGTTATTCTCCACCACAACCTCACCCCCCAATATAATAAAACCCCAATTCTTCTCTCTTCAGACATTATGACAAAATGCAAAATAACTTAACTAACATATATTTCGGAAGACTTGAAGGATCCTGAATGGATTTTTATAAAATCCTGAAACTCTTTATATAAGGAAGAAACCAGTTCGGGAGGTACAATTATTTGATGTATAGCGCCTTAAATATGCGCGCTATACTCTTATGAATTATTGGTGTGTTAGTTAAGTCCAGAAGAAATATTGGTGAGCCCAAATTTTATGTATAGCACGGTTATTGCCCGCGCTATACCTTATGAATTATTGGTGTGTCAGTTAATTCAATACAAGAAATATCAGTGGGCCCAGCTTTTATGTATAGCATAGCTATTGACCGCGCTATACCTTAACAGACAAGCATGTCATTAAGGTATAGTGCGGTGAATAACCGCGCTATACATATTATAGTGCCCAGTTTTTTTCCACATATTATGGTTCATTGAGTCCAAAGAACCACACTTTGGTTCCGGAACCCCTTTTAGTAGTCTATTTAGCTAAGCCTTTGAAAAATCAAAATTGTTTTTTCTTTAAAAATTATTGAAGTATTAACCCAAATAGCCGCCCACTCAACTGCTTAAACTAAAAATAGCCTGTGGAGGTATAATATAAAAATAGCCTATGCCAGCTACTAATTCGTCAGAGGCTAAGTTACCTTTTGTCTTCCGGGAAGGGAATAGAAGAAGAAGTCCTCGTGACTCGGCTACATAAATTATCACATCATCAGAATAGATTTACATTTTCAATCATATAGAGAAAGATAGTTTTTTGTACTTACCTTCCTACTAATAATAGATATGGTCGGTGATCCGATCCCCTTTCCTACCTAATCTAAGACTAATCTTAGTTTATAAGAAATTTTCTTAAGAAAGAAAGTGGACGTTTCTTTTTTACTCAGTGAACGTTGTTGAATGTCTTGTTCTATTGATTCTAGGAACAATCCTCACCGCTCTTTCAGTTCTATCCATAAGCCTCTATCCAAGAAGTCAATTAAATAAAAGAAAGAAAAGAGACGATGACCTTATGCTTGAGCAACCTTCTTCTCAAAAGAAGCAAAGACGACTGATAACTAGGGATTTTAGCCTATTATTTGTTCTCTTTTGCTTAGGTTTTGGGTCAAAAATACTAAAGGTATTCCCGAAAACTAACTTAATTTGCTTGCTTGCGGGTCCTAGTCAAAATGAGGCAAAGAAGCCAAAATAAGCTCATGAAGAGTCAAACTTGCACAAGCCAAAGCCTAGAACTGGACCATTGACCGCGATGGAAAAGCGCGGTCGCGTAATGTTCACCGCTGAGGCAGATACCACCACTGACCGGCTACAAAAGCGCGGCCACGAGACCTTTGGCGCGACCGTGATAGGATTTACGCTGACATCGGCGTTTGAAATTCAAAGACTGCGCAAAGTGGACTCAAAAGGAAGAACGCGACCAACGTCCAAATTATGCGGCTGTGTATTAATCTCATGCGGACGCGGTCACTATTCTGCTGGGAGCATTAAATAAGGTTGAGAGACCTTGCAATTAAAGCTTAAAGAAGAACGCGGTCCGCGTCCAAAATACGCGACCGCGAATGAAGCTCAAGCGGACGTGATGGATTTTACGCTGTTAGTGAAACAAGTTCCAATCCATATTCAAATGAAGAAAAACACGGACCGCGCTCGTTATTGCGCGGACGCGAGAGTCTAAGCACGGGCGCGCCTATTATTAAGCGGTCAGCAAAATCTCCGTAGGGGCATTTTTGTCCAAAAATTTTAGCTGTGTATAAATAGATCTTTTTGACATTTTTAGGTTAAGTTTTGTATCAGGGAACACGTGAACAACCGCACTTTACCGTTTTGAGTAATTTTAGAGCAGTGTTAGCTTCTATCTTTAGATTTTCATCTTGTATTTGAATTTTATGGCTTATATTACATCTTCATCTTTGATTTCCACCATTATTATGAGTAGCTACACCATATAGCTAGAGTTGTAACCCAACCCTAGTTTGGATATTTAATGGGTCTTTAATTTTAGGGCTTAAGTGTTTATGGGTTAGTGATATCTAGCTTATTTCATGCTTTAACTGTAGAATTTCTGGTTGCAAACACTGATTCTTGCTTTTTTTACTTAGGCTCTTCTTAAGAAAGAGGGCCTAAGTCTAGGAAAAATAGTCTAACAAAGAATTGAGGTGAATTCAAGATATTGATAGCCCCAATCAAAGGGTTAAATCTAGAGATAGTAATACCCGACTTGAGCCAATTTCACTTGCATTGCTTGAACACCCATTTGGGCTTGAGAAAGCCAAATCGGGCAAAGTCACTCAAACTACCAAGAGGTATAGAGTGAGTATTACGTGTGAATGTTATATCACGACCCCAATCATAACAAGCGAGTCCTAGACTCTCGAACCCATTAGATACTCGCCTAGGCGGACGTCACTTCCCTAGTGCTTTTTATCATTTAAAAAAAACTCTCACAAAAACATTGTACTTAGATTATTTTTAGCAATCAATAGCATAAAAATTAGAATAGAAACAATCCCAACCATGGTTAGAAGTGCAATTAGAAACAACACGTGCAACTAGATTAGGTAGAAACCCAACTCCCAACCAATATTAACTCCCTATGGACATCGATCCCGACCTATCGGGTAAAACTGCATTGACCTCTCCTCACTACTTTATAGTGGTGTAGGGTTGGAACCGATCACTTTTTGGCGCCGTTGCCAGGGAGTTAAAACGGTTTTGGATATCTATCTTACTAGTTGTGTGTCTTATTTTTCTTTCCTTCTATTTTACTAACTTTTATGTGTTAATCGCTTTAGGTACAAAATGGATGATCCTCTCGGCAATGTTCTCCCGGGGGAGGAGGTAGATGATAATGGTGAGGATGAGGTGTATCTAGTAACTCCAGCTCAAGAAGAGGCCTCCAGACTAAAGACAACATTCCAGACCCTCCCCACCACCTCCAAGGGCAGCACATCGGGTGCTTCCCAATGAAGGTTACGCCAGTGCTATTTCCGACCCCGGATCGGGCGGGAAATTTCGAGATTACAAATGTTATGTTGAACTTATTGGAGCAAAGAGGGTTCTTCGCTGGCGCTCCCCATCGGAATGCATATAAACATCTAAAGGGTTTTTGTATATACCTGTTGGGGAAGCAAACAGACAAATGTGTCGGAGGATGCATTGATACTGAGATTGTTCCCTTTTTCACTTAGAGGGAAATCTTTGGACTGGCTCGAAAGGCTTCCAAACCATTCTATCACAATGTGGGATGAGTTGGCTGAAAAGTTTATAGCTAAGTTTTTCTCACCGGGACATATGGCAGCATTAAGGGATGAGATCTTAGCCTTCAAGCAGGAACCTAATGAACCCCTAAATGAAATTTGGGAGAGATGTAGAACTATGGTCAAGGAATTCCCCAATAATGGCATGATGGAAGAAATGATCCAATAGACACTCTATCGGGGTATAAACACAACCAACCAATGTGTAGTAAACCAGCTAGCATGGGGTAATTTTATGAAGCTGACATATGCCAAGGCTTGTGATATACTTGATGAGATGGCTGACACTTACTCAACTTGGAAAAGTCGGGAAAATTTTACCCAAGTGATCCGAATGTAATTAATCTTCACAAGGAACTTCAAGACCATGGACAAGCCATCGTTGAGTTGACAACAACCATGAACCATCTAACCAAAGCACAACTTCAGCAAATTCAAGGACCAAAGCAAGTAAATGCAATGGAAGGGGTCAATATAATGGTCAACAAGAGGAGACAACGTGGTCAACAAGTGCAAAGAAATCAAGTCAATATGAAAAAGTGGAAGTGGCTACAACCAAGATGATTCTTATGATGACCAAAGCGAGGAAGTTTTGTATACCAACAATTACCAAGGACAACGGAGCAATGCTCAAATTTAACAATGGAGATCGCAAGGGAATAACCAAAATTGGAGAAACCAAGTCCAAGGAAATTGGAACAATATTAAAAACAACAACTCAAATAATTGGGGGAACAACAACCAGAATTGGGGTGGCAATAACAATTGGAATGGCAACAACAACAACAATTGGGTTAGGAAATGGAAATTAGGGGGTCGGGCTTTCAAAGGCCCCCGATGTATCAACAACCCAACAATCCACCTCCATATCAATATCAAGGTCAGTGTTCTTCAAATAATGAAATGGGGCGGACAAAGAATATGTTCAAAATGATGAAAAGTAAAGCCGATTCCGATGCTCAAATTGCCTCCCACACTACTTCCATCCGCAACCTTGAAGTACAAATGTGTCAAATCTCTCAAGAATTAAACACTCGCCCTAAGGGGGCTCTACCAAGTGACACGGTAGTAAACCCGAAGTGTGGGAACAATACAGGCCATGCCATGGCGGTGACCACAAGGAGCGGTCGAGGTGGTGAAGCAAGTACCTCCAAGCAAAAGAAAGTTGTGAATGATGATGTTGTGTTGCCAAATGATGATGATCCAATAGTTGATGATCAAGTGAGTGTTGATAATTTGAACGATTAAGTGAGGATTGATATTCATGACAATGAGGAGGAGACTCAAAATGACGTGAACCCGTCTAGGGAACACGTAATAGACATACCGGAAAAGGTAGTGCCAAAATCCAAGGCTCCTTTACCAAGGCCTTCTCCACCTTATCCTCAAATACTTGCAAAGAAAAAGAAGGAAAACCAATTCAAGAAGTTTATTGAGATGATGAAAAACTTGTCAATCAATGTGCCCTTAGTGGAAGATCTTAAGCAAATGCCGGGTTATGCCAGGTTTATGAAAGAGTTGGTAACTAAAACTAGATCTATGTATTGTGAGACCATCAAAATGACTCATCAAGTGAGTGAAATTGTGCACTTGATGGCTCCAAAGCTTGAAGATTCCGGCGCATTTACAATTCCTTGTACTATTGGGAGTGCGGATTTTGCAAAGGCCTTGTGTGATTTGGGAGCAAGTATAAATTTGATGCCTTACTCCGCATCCAAGACTTTGGGTATTGGTCAACTGAGAGCTACTTCAATGAGATTGAAAATAGTGGATAAAACAATGAAGAGGCCCCTTGGTATTATTGATGATGTTCTTGAACGTGTCGACAAGTTTATTTTACCTGCTGATTTTGTGATTCTCGACTGCGAAGTCGACTATGAGGTGCCTATAATATTGGGAAGGCCTTTCCTAGCAATAGGGAAGGCATTTGTGGATGTGGAATCAGGGGATCTCACCTTTCGGGTGGGCGATGAAAAGGTTGTATTCCATGTGTGCAAATCAATGAGGCAGCCGAATAGTAATGAAGTTTGCTCTTTTGTGGATCTTGTGACGGAGGTGATAATTGATGACACGAGTGCAATGATCAATGTAGAAGACCCTATGGAAGCTTTTTTGTTGAACCATGAGGATGATGAAAAGGATGGCTTGGTTGAATGTGCAAATGCCTTGCAAGGAATGGGATCCTACTCATATGGACCCCGTAAACTCTCCTTGTACTTGGAAAACCCGAAAAATCCACGGAAAAAGCCCTCAATTGAGGAGCCACCAACATTGGAGTTGAAGCCTCTACCCTCTCACCTTAGGTATAAATCCTTAGGCCCATCTTCTATATTACCTGTTATTCTTTCTACTTGCTTAACTAAAGTGCAGGTAAACTCCACTCTTGAGGTGCTTCAAAGAAGAAAAAAGGCAATTGGATGGACCTTAGCTGACATTCGGGGAATAAGCCCCGCCTTTTGCATGTATAAAATTATAATTTAGGATGATGCAAAACCTTTCGTGGAACATCAAAGGAGGTTGAACGAGGCTATGCAAGAGGTCGTCAAGAAAGAACTTATCAAATGGCTTGAAGCAGGGGTGGTGTATCCTATTTCGGATAGTGCATGGACTTCACCGGTGCAATGTGTGCCGAAAAGGGGGTATGACTATTGTGACAAATGAGAAAAATGAGTTGATCCCTACTAGGACCGTGGCCGGAGGGAGGGTATGTATGGACTATCGAAAGTTGAACAAAGTGACCCGCAAAGATCATTTTCCATTGCCCTTTCTTGATCAAATGTTAGACAGACTTGCAGGGTGTGCCTACTATTACTTTTTGGATGGGTACTCAGGGTACAACCAGATTTTCATAGCCCCGAAATACCAAGAGAAAACTACCTTCACTTGCCCATATGGAACATTTGCATTCTCACATATGCCATTTGGATTGTGTAATGCACCCGCTACCTTTCAGCGGTGCATGATGGTATATTTAAAGACATGGTGGAGGACTTCCTCGAAGGCTTTATGGATGATTTCAGTGTTTTTGGGGACTCATTTGAACAATGCTTGGAAAATCTTGACAAGTTTCTAGCCTGTTGTGAAGAGACAAATCTTGTGCTTAGTTGGGAAAAATGCCACTTTATGGTTGAGGAGGGCATTGTCCTTGGCCATAAGATCTCAAAGAACGGAATCGAAGTGGACAAGGCGAAGATAGAAGTGATTTCAAAGCTACCTCCTCCTGCTTCCGTCAAGGGAGTTAGGAGTATTCTTGGGCACGCGGGGTTCTACGGAAGGTTCATCAAAGACTTCTCCAAAGTGGTGAACCCCTTGTGCAAGCTGCTAGAAAAGGATGCAAAGTTTGATTTCAATGAAGAGTGCATAAAATCTTATGGGCTCTTGAAATATAAATTGACAACCACTCTAATCATTACCGCACCCAATTGGAGCTCACCATTTGAGCTTTTGTGCGATGCAAGTGACATTGTTGTAAGAGCGGTTTTGGGGAAAAGGGTGAACAAGATATTTCATCTGGTGTACTATGCAAGCAAAACGATGAATGATGCCCAGGTTAATTATACAGTGACAGAGATAGAGTTGTTAGCAGTTGTGTTTGCCATGGAGAAGTTTATGCCTTGTCTCATGGGTGCCAAAGCGATTGTTCACACCGATCACGTGGAACTCCGGTATTTGATGACCAAAAAGGACTCGAAAGCTAGATTGATGAGACGAGTTTTGTTGCTTCAAGAGTTTGACCTCGAGATTATTGATAGAAAAGTAAGTGAAAATCAGGTAGCAGATCATTTGTCCCGCTTAGAAGAGGAAGGGAGGTCAAAAGATGGTCTTGAAATTAATGATGCATTCCCGGATGATCAACTCCTCTCGGTTTCTTTGAATGGTATGCCTTGGTTCGCAGATGTTGCCAATCTCTTTATTACCGGCACTGTCTCGTGTGATCTCTCTTCTAACCAAAGGAAGAAACTCAAATGGGACAATTTGGATTATTACTGGGATGAACCATACTTGTTCAAGATTTTCAATGACGTGGTGATTCGTAGATGTGTCCCAGAGGAGAAGCAAATGAGTATACTTGATGTGTGTCATTCCTCTCCCTATGGTGGTCATCAGGGTTGGGCGATAACTACTTCCAAGGTTCTTAGTTGTGGATTTTATTGGCCAACCCTGTATAGAGATGCAAGTGAGATTGTCAAGAGGTGTGATGAATGTCAAAGAGATGGGGGAATATCAAAGAAGGATGAAATGCCTCTCACCACTATTCTTGAAGTTGACATTTTTGACGTGTGGGGCATAGACTTCATGGGGCCTTTTGTGAGTTTGTGTGGCAACACTTATATTCTAGTAGCCGTTGATTATGTTTCCAATTGGGTAGAAGTTGTGGCTTTTCCCAACAACGAGGCTCGGAGTGTGGTGGAGTTACTCAAGAAAAATGTCTTCATACGGTTTGGCACTCCTCGGGAAATTATCAGTGATGGGGGGTCTCATTTCTGCAATAGGGCATTTGACACTTTTCTTTCAAAGTACGGTGTCAATCATAAGGTATCAACTCCTTATCACCCCCCCCCCCAAACTAGTGGACAAGTGGAGGTCTCAAACAGGGAAATCAAAAGCATATTGTCAAAAGCTGTGAATGCAAATAGAACGAATTGGTCAAGGAAGCTCGATGATGTGTTGTGGGATTATAGGACTTCATTTAAAACATCAATTGGTATGTCTCTATACCGATTGGTGTTTGATAAAGTGTTCCATTTGCCGGTTGAGCTAGAACATAAAGCTATGTGGGCCTTGAAGAGGTTAATCTTGAGTGGGATCTCCGGGTGGAACAACTCAATGAGCTAGATGAGTTCCGATTTCATGCCTATTCAAGCTCATCATTGTATAAGGAGAAGATAAAATACTTGCATGACAAATATGCCCGAAATAAGGAATTCAAGGAGGGTGATTTGGTCCTTCTCTTTAACTCCCAGTTACATCTGTTTCCGGGAAAGCTTAAGTCCAAATGGAGTGGCCCCTTTGAAGTAGTGCATGTAACGCCTTTTGGTGATCTTGACTTGAAGAAAAAATGGTGAAATCTTCCAGTTTAATGGGAATCGAGTGAAGCATTACTTGGCCAAATTTGATGACATCCACGTGGTGGCCTTGATCAAGTTCCAATGAGGATGGTAACCTGCGACGTGCGGGGACATTAAATCAGATGCTTCTTGGGAGGCAACCCAAGTGTTTTTTCTTTGTTTTTCATTTTCTTCTTAGATTAGGCTCTATTTTGAACTAACTGGTATGCTAGAATCCTTGTATTAATTGTAGTTATTTCTTTTTCTTTTTAATTAGTTTCACTTTTTCTTTCTAATTAGGGTTAATACATTCCAAGAAACAAAATCATGCTTAACTGAGGTTAAAACTTAATGGGTAATTGTTATTCATGCCGAATGGGGGATAGGGTTGCTCACTATACCTGGTAATTGCCTAATTTTTATGCTAAGTGAAAACCCTAGGTCATAAATCTTTCGTCAGTACCCGTATATTTTGAATTCCGCGGACCGTGGTCCAAATTTCGCGATTCACGTTCATGATTGTGTGAGTTCTGGATGGGTTAATTGTTCACGACCACTGATATTTTTACGCAGTCAGCGATGTTTCTTTTCACGGCTGTGCCTCTGTTTTTGCGGACCACAGTGCTAAGCTTCAGAGAGTTAATCAATTGGGTCCGCGATCGCGTTCATTTTTACGCGGTCAATAGTTGATGTTTCGCGGCCGCGCCCCTTTTTATGCGGTCAGGGGTAACCTGACTTCAGAGAGTGGGTAGTCTGATCCCCACTCTTACGCGGCCGAGGCCTTTTTTACGCGGACCGTGGTGGCCATTCCGCGGCCGCGACCCTTTTTCTGCTGTCAGCGGACCCTTGCTCTGTCAAACACTATGATCATTCATCTACTTTCTCTTAATACTTCATTGAAAAACATTACTAATGAGCTTTCACTGACTGTGTATGAAGATAAAGGTTAGATATCGTGGTGGTTCGGAAAAACAACAAAGGAGGGGAGAATCCTCCCGGGGCCGGGGGAGAGGAAAACAGACTGCACCCCTAGCTCCTCTAAGAGTCATTGGGAAGAAACAAACCCTTCGGAGACCCACTCCCGACACTTCGGAGACCAGTGAATATGTCCCCTCCCGGGAGATTTCTGAGGGGGAAGCTGCCCAAACCCGACAAGAGGCACAATCCCAGTCTTTTCATATCGTCAATGAATCTACCTCCTTGTCTGGGTTGTCTGAGGGCTCAGAAGGAGGTAGCGAGACTCCGACACCACCTGCCCCAACTACTGCAACTCCGGCCTCCACAACGGCTCCAGTTAATGTTGATAGTGACGAGGATGTCCCGAAGAGGTGGTGACGCCTGAGCTGGGGGTTTGTGAGATCAAGTAACCCGGCTGTGTGGTAAGACAGATTCATTAGTGAGAAAGCCTACCACAAGTTCTAGGAATGGTGGCCTCAAAGGTCACTCACACTTGAGAGGGATTTCATATAGCGAGATCTTCTACCCCACAATCCCAATGTCAAGAGGAAATTCAATGAAAGGATGGGGTGGAAGTTCTTCACCAGCAAGCTACCGGAGGCCAACAAGTAATTGATCAAGGAATTTTATGCTAATGTCGCCCACATAAAAAAGGGCACATATTTGACCCAAGTACGGAACCGAAAGATTAAATTTGATGGCAAGACACTAATTGAGTATGCTGGGTTCAATGATGTGGATGAATCCCTCTATTTGGAGAAGGTGGCATTGGATGAGTTAGTCCGTCCATGGCTTGCATCAGTGATAGCCATTCCTGGGACTACTCCAGCTTGGCTCACACCTGGAGTTCTAATTCTTAGGAACACCTTGAATTTTGAAGCAAAAGGGTGGTCCACCTTCGTGTGCCGCCGGATGGACCCCTCTCAGCATGACAGTGATATCCCGATCTCCAGGGCACTTATTATGGCTTCTATCATGGCGGGGTTCTCGATAAATGTGGGAAATATTATGGCCAGAGTCATTACTAGAGCTATCGGGAAGGATGAAAGATCATACCCCTACCCAAACTTCCTCACCATGTTCTTAGAGGACCAGGGTGTAGAAGGGAGGGACTTTGACACGAAAGTGAAGCCAAAAAGGCCTTTCTTCTGGTACAGCCTTCAGGGTCTAGACAACCCCAAGTCCTAAGGCAAAGCCACTACCTCCACTGGCCAGCCTGAAGAGCCAAGGGTAGTGACCACGGGGTCCGAGCCTTCCACATCCTAGGGTTCATCTGCTGCCATGTCACATCCACCTTCAGGGCCATCTGCCTCTATCCCACCTTATGTGCCCTCTTCACCAGCTTACCCTCATACTGCACTGAGGGTTAATCAGACATTGGCCAGCATCAACAACTGGATGCAGGTAGCTACTTCATAGATATCTGCCTTATCCAGTGCAGTCTCAGCTCAGATAGTTCCAAAACAACTCCAGACGCCTCCATCAGTGGAGGAATCATTGAAGAATATCCTAGACAACCAAAAGAAGATTCGGGAGCCTCTGGGTGCTCATGGGGAGGTGATCAAGGAGCTGGGTAAACAGGTGAGGAAAGTGAAGAAGGGTCAAGCGGAGTTGAAGAATGAGGTGGCGAAGCTTACTTCAGCCGACGACATTCCTCTGGATCTCCTTATAGGAGAGACTGCCAATGTAGCACAACCAGCACAGCCAGCACATATACAAGAGCAGGAGGCTGACAGAGAGCCAGTGAGGAGAGTGGTGATACCCCAGACTGAGGACTTGGAGATTGAGCTAGAGGATCCCGAGGGAGGTGATGAGTCTGGACAGCCACAGGACTCCACCAGTGACCCCATACAGACAGAGACCTCATAGGGATTTTTCTTTGCTCTCTATCCCTTCCCTATTCTATTTTTGCTTTTAGCATTGAGGTTATTTGGGGGGGGGGGGGTCTCATTTTGATATGATGATATAGATGACTGGTTTGTAATAACTCTGATACTATTTTTTCTTTATGTTTTTACTTATCGTATTTTCATTTTCGTCATTTTTTCCACTTTTGGTATGTATATAACTTTACCATTCCATGTATATATTAATCCCTATTTTGTGTATATTCATTTCATTTCCCTATTGTACATATTCATTTTACTTTCTGTATTTTACTTTATAACTTATTTGTAATTTTCCTTCTTTTTGAATTTGTATCTTCTTATTACAATTTTTCGTGATCAATAAGCCTTTGTTTTTCTTAATGTCACGGTTCTTTCCAAAGGTGGAATTTGTGTGAACCGGGTGACTCTTCCCAATGATAGATGGCGTGACAACCTTCTTAAGGGATTGAGTATGTTTTTCTTTTTGTTTTGAATTATAGTAGTAATGAATAATAGTGACTCAAGTAAGCTTCACTTGGAACTAGCACATTTACCTTCGACCTCATGGTTAGAGACAAGTTTGTTGACGAGATTAGCTCTAGTTGTGACCTTTAGAATCTTGAGTTGACTAAAACTATCATCAAGTGGTTTCTGTTAGCCATCTGTGACCTTCAATCCTAGCTAGGGTTGTTGTGGGCCCTAGACTCTATTCTCCTTAACAATCCAATAGCTTGAAAGGTGAGGTTTTTAATTGCAAGTCCAAGTCCCGTGCCAACAAGTCTAGAACTTGCCCCGAATGTTTTTCTAGGCAAAATACTAAGTGTAGCTCGACTTGAGAAGTGATTATAGGCTCTCCGTGGTCACATTTGAACTTTGAAAACTTCCATAGCCTACCATTATGATATCTTTAGTCAACCTCTTTGAGCATAAGACTTTTTAATTCAATAACCAAATTACAAGCCTTTATCCGTTCTATTATGACCCTCTCTTAGCACCCAATCTTTCCTTAGCGTTCATGATGAACACTAGACAAAAACATAAGTTTGTGGGAGAGACACGGATTTTCAAAATGATGAAAGGTTCAAAGAACAACAAAAAATTGATGGAAAGGAAAGGCAAAGAAAAAGATGAAAAGCCAAAAAGAAGCATGTCAAAAGAAAAGTAAAGGTTGAGAGGATTCAAGGAGACAATGTTGAAAGGCTTGGAATGATGAGAAATAGAAAAAAATGATCATCATATAGAAGAAAGAGTGACAATGTGTCTCTCTAGTTCCCCCAAGGAAGAAGAAAATGACTCAAAGATAAAGAAAGTATCAACCGAATTGAGAAAATGGAGTGCTTAAGGAAAGATGATACAATCATAGTTCATTATGTCCTACCTTGATCCAAAAAAGCCTTCAGGAAATCCCGCTAAAGCCCTATAGGATTTCAAGTTGAGTGAGCTTATATTAGTGGTGATTTATGTGAGGGGCAAGCCTATGGTACTTAGAGCCGGACTTGTGATATTCTTTTAAGAGTGATGAGCGCACTTCTTTACAATCTCGGTTTTGAGTGTCACACTCTATAAGGTGATATTAGGTCATGGAGAGTATAGGAGAAGGAGTTTGGGATCCACAATGACCTACGTGAGAGAGCGAGTTTCTTTGATGAATTGAGTCAACTCTTGATGCTCTTGTGTCACATTAGACCTATGAAACTCAAGAAGTCATAGTATAATGTTGTTGATAATGCATTTGTGTTAAGGGTAACTGTTAGTCCCAATTGATGCTTGATGAAGTCACCTTAGGACAACTGAAGTTTTCCTTTCTTTTTCTTGTGGAGGTGGGAATTACCTTGTTTTCTTGAGGACAACCAAAAACTTAAGTTTGGGGGAGTTGATAATTAAGGATTTTAGCCTATTATTTGCTCTCTTTTGCTTAGGTTTTGGGTCAAAAATGCTAAAGGTATTCCCGAAAACTAACTTAATTTGCTTGCTTCCAGGGCTTGGTCAAAATGAGGAAAAGAAGCAGAAATAAGCTCATGAAGAGTCAAACTTGCACAAGCCAAAGGCTGGAACTGGACCGCTGACCGCGATGGAAAAGCACGGCCGTGTAGTGTTCACCGCTGAGGCGGATACTATTACGCGGTCCGCGATATTGAGGTTTAGAGAACCTTCTTTTTAGAGAAAACACCATCGCTGACCGTGCTACAAAAGCGCGGCCGCGAAACCTTTGGCGCGGCCGCGACAGGATTTACGCTGGCAACGACGTCTGCAATTCAGAGACTTTGCAAACTGGACTCAAAAGGAAGAAAACAACCAGCGTCCAAATTACGCGGCCGTGTATTACTCTTACACGGACGCGGACGCGGTCACTATTCCGCTGGGAGCGTGAAATAAGGTTCAGAGACCTTGCAATTAAAGCTTGACAGAAGAACGCAATCCGCATCCAAAATACGCGGCCGTGAACAAAGCTCACACGGACACGGTGGATTTTACGCTGTCAGCGAAACAAGTCCCAGTCCATATTCAAATGAAGAAAAAAGCAGACCGCGCTCATTATTGTGCGGCCGTGAGAGTCCAAGCACGGACGTGCCTATTATTACACGGTCAGTGAAACCTCCATAGGGGAATTTTTGTCCAGAAATTTTAGCTGTGTATAAATAGATCTTTTTGGCATTTTTAGGTTAAGTTTTGTATCAGGGAACACGTGAACAACCGCACTTTACCGTTTTGAGTAATTTTAGAATAGTGTTAGCTTTTATCTTTAGATTTTATTCTTGTATGTGAATTGTATGGCTTATATTACATCTCCATCTTTGATTTCTACTATTATTATGAGTAGCTAGACCCTATATCTAGGGTAGTGACCCAACCCTATTAATGGGTCTTTAATTTTAGGGCTTAATTGTTTATGGGTTAGTGATATCTAGCTTATTTCATGGTTTAACTGTAGAATTGGTGGTTGCAAATACTGATTTGTGCCTTTTTAACTTAGGATCTTCTTGAGAAAGAGGGCCTAAGTCTAGGGAAAATAGGCTAACAAGGAATTGAGGTGAATTCAAGAGATTGATAGCCCCAATTAAAGGGTTAAACCTAGTGATAGCAATACCCGACTTGAGCCAATTTCACTTGCATTGCTTGAACACCCATTTGGGCTTGAGAAAGCCAAATCGGGCAAAGTCACTCAAACTACCGAGAGGTATGGAGTGAGTATTTATGTGTGAAGGTTATATCACGACCCCAATCATAACAAGCTATTCCTAGACTCTCGACCCCATTAGATACTCGCCTAGGCGAAAGTCACTTCCCTAGTGCTTTTTATCATTTAAAAAATCTCTCACAAAAATATTGTACTTAGATTATTTTTAGCAATCAATAACATTAAAATTAGAATATAAACAATCCCAACCACTGTTAGAAGTGCAATTAGAAACAACACGTACAACTAGATTAGGTAGAATTCCAACTCCCAACCAATATTAACTCCCTGTGGTTATCGATCCCGACCTATCGGGTAAAACTGCATCGACCTCTCCTCGCTACTTTATAGTGGTGTAGGATTGGAACCGATCAACGACTCGAAGAGAGAGAGCCCGAAGGGGGGAATGGAAATAAGGTGGAAGGAAATGGGGATGCACCTATTCTTCAAGAAAAAAAGGCTCATGTAGGGGAAAGGAATGTCCATTTCAAACTAAACAACCAGCGCGCTTGTTCCTATTTAATTTTCTTCTTCCAACTCCTTGCACTCAGTTACTTACAGAATCTCAAATCTTGAAGTCGGGCCTCAGATGGATTAGGGGGGGGGACAGGATTAGAACCAATCACTTAAGTAATTTCGTATTACAAATGACGACACGAACCTGTATGCGTGATCAAATAACAGTTTCGACCTCGTTTTCCCGGTTTTAATTGTCGGAACCCTTCTTAACCTCTTAAATGACTAGTTTCGCACAAACTCATCCGGAACCTTTGGAAATCAATCTGACCAGACCCGATAAGTCGTAAATGACGGCTCGAACCTACGGTTTCATTCACATTACCATTTTCCCCTAAAAAATCAAATTTCTATGTTTCGGGTCGTCACAAAGAAAATGATAAGAACAAATGCAGAATCTAAGAGTGACATGGCAGATGAAGAACAAAATTCCATTTGGTAATCCTAATCTTAGCTGCGACTTCCTCTCTATACACAATTCTTTTTTTGTGGGTTTTGCTATAATAAGAAAGATCTTTCTATGACCATACTGATTCTCTCAATGATCTCTCTTCTTTTCGCCAGTTAACTATTTTGATTCATTTAGTGTGGGCTAAGACTTTTTTCTTTTTTCTATTGGTTGACGTAGGTTCTCTCCTTTGGTTCGTAGCCTTGGGGTTATACACTTTTCCTTAAGGCAGAGGTTTTGCCCCACTATGAAAGAAAGGAAACTCAAAACCATGTACTTCGTCGAAGGCAAAGAGGTTTCAGCAGCCCTAGATCTTGAACATTGGCAATAGAAAGTTGAATGCTACCATTCTTTTGCGTTGGCTCTTCCACGGAGTTGCCTAAAGAATTCCCTTTTTCTCTTATTACTATAAGTTATATGTATATGTGTATAAATTATAATGAATGTATAATCTACGTATATGACTAAAATAAGCAAACAATGAATATGGCCGGCTATTTATGTAAAGGTCCCTAAATTATTTTGGAGAGCCCGGGTATTTGGCATGCTTTGGGATTCTGTTTGTAAGAAGTTGAATATTTTGAGAGTTTGGACAAACACACATTGTTGAAGTAATTTTTAAATTGATTAGTCAAACATAAATACTGCTATTCTTCAAAATACTTTTTCCAAAAATCACTTCTAATAATATGTATCTATATCTATATTATTATAAAAGCATGAATACAATGTCAGTTTATAAAAATAACCTTATAATATTTAGAATAATAACTCATAATATGTCACGACCCCAAATTCCCTCCGTAGGATATCGTGACGACACCTAGTATCTAAGACTATGTAAGCCTAAAAATATGCGGAAACATTAGATGAGAGATTAAAACTTGAACATCTAACTATTGCGCACAATGCACACCTCAAAACAAGGTATGAAACAATCGATTGCAATTATAGTAACCCAATAAAGAGTCAACATCGAATTCACAGGGAGCTAGATAGGAGTTAGGAGTATATATTCTAATGCGTGAATTTGAACTATATTAATTTGCACTCCCACAAAATGGTTTTGTTTCTATTTCTATTATAAAACTAAAGATTGCAAAATGAAGAAATAAGACTAGGATAATTGTTTTTGTTGTTTTTCAAGTTTGTAAAAAGCCTAGGGTTGTGACCATCACCTAGGTGTTTGCTTAATGTGATAAAAACCTTGATACTTGTTTTGTTGATCGGGGTGTATTATAGCTATCAACTCTCAATTACAAACTCACTACCTCTCTATCAGAGAGTGGTTTGCCCAATTTGGTTTTTTCTCAAGTCCAAATGGGTATCACACAAAACGGTTGATAAAAGCTCAAGTTGGGTTATTACTTTCTCTAGGTTGAACCCTTTAATTGGGTTAATCAATCTCTTGATTGACCCAATTTCTTGTTACCCCAGTTTTCCTAGATTAAGTCCCTCTTTCTCAAGTAGAGACTAAGTCAAATGTGCAAGAACTAATGTTGTAACCATTAATTCCACAAATTAAAGCAAGAACAAGTCTAGGGTTGGGTTGGGTCACATCCCTAGTAAAAATCTAGATACTTATGCTTGAAAATCACTGATAACATAAATAAAAGAAAAACCCGATCCCAGATCTAGTGTCACCGATTCCTGAGCTACTACATAAAATATCAAAATACAGAACCGACATAAAGTTGTCTGAATTAATAAATATGACAAGTAGATAGAGAAGGAGATAATCGAGGTTGTGATCGCCCGCTGCTACCTCGAAGCCTCCAAAGGAACTCTGACCACAGCTCATCAACTACTACCGGGTCCCGTTGTACCTGGATCTGCACACAAGGTGTAGGGGGTAACGTGAGTACACCAACTCAGAAGTAACGAACCCAAACTATGGGCTGAGAGGTAGTGAAGGACTAAATCTTAGCAATTAAATAAGACAGTGTACAGAAATTAGACATGCTCACAGTTTATTTGAGGATGAAAACAAAATGTGCCCGGTATTTCCAATATCCATGTATGAATCAGTATAATATACATGCCAATGTATAAACAGTGTAGAAATGCACGTAGTGCTCACAACTCTCGCACAGAAGTCCACTCAGTACTGTAATTGGCTCTCAGGACTAGGGAAAATCCATCCTAGAATATGCATAAACACCGGTGATCGTAGTCACTCAGTACTGAGGGAAAAGGCCAATCCAGCCCTACGGAGAAGGTCCATCTCCGGAATACAACACTCGGGCAAGATCCATGTCCAGGGAAAATCCATACCTCACATATCATCAAGTTCAGACAAGATCCATGTCCAGGTAAGATCCATTCCTCAAATATCAATGCGCTCGCTAGGGTGTAAAGACTCCGGAAGGGCTACCATTAGCCCAAGCGTTATAACAAGCCAACGAAGGCATAATCAGAATATCGCTGCGGTGGGCAGTACGATCTCATAACTATCTCTCAATAACAAGATCTCGGCCTCACTCAGTCATTACTCTCCAGTCTCGCTCACACGGGCTCACAGATGCATGAACTAACTCGAAACAATGATAAATGTGCAAAATTAACAATTACCGAGACTGAGACATGATATGACATGCTACGACAGGACTGAGTACGTGAAGCCAATAAAAACACATAAAGAGACAGCAATATAGGACCACTCGGGTCTCAGCATTTTCGGCGTGAAGCCTTAGCTTTTACTTAGCATGATTTCTAGCATGTTCACATAAAACCACATTAATATAATTGCGGATATAAATCCGTAATAGCTACTAGACGGTGCCATGGGATGAGCTAGGCCACAAATCACTCGGTGCACGCCCGCACGCCCGTCAATTGGCATGTGCATCGCCTTAATTAAAATCATATAGCATATAGTTTGGGGTTTCGAACCCTCAGAACCAAGTTTGGAAACGTTACTTACCTCAAACCGGCTAAAATCCTAGCCCACAATGCCTTTTCTTCTAGACTTGGCCTCCGATTTCTCCAAATCTAGCCAAAACTAGTTTAATATCATCAATATATGCTAGGGAGACGAAACCCATTCGAAAATTATCAAAATTAAGCACAAATCTCGAAATTGGCCAAACCCGACCCCCGAGCCCACGTCTCGGAATTCGATAAAAATCATAAAACTAGAATCATTATTCCCCCACGAGTCTACCCGTATCAAATTCATCAAAATCCGACCTCAATTGCCCATTCAAATCCCCAAAAGAATCCCCAAACTTTTCTCCCATTTTCCCCCAATTTTCACTCTAAATTCTCAAATTAAATGATGAAAATCAATACTAAATCATGGAATTAACCCAAATGAGAGTGAAGAATACTTACCCCAATTACTCCACTGAAAATCTCCTCAAATTTCACCTTCTCCCGAGCTCTCTAATGGGTTTTTTTTTTTTGAAAATATGGACTAAACCCTCGTTTTTGAACTTAAAAAGATTCTGCCCAGTTATTACCCTTTGCGAACGCGGCCACACGCAAGCGTTCGCATAGAACAAACCAACAGACCCCTCATTTTTACACTATGCGAACGCAACTCCCCGCTCGCGAACGCGATACCTAACCGAACTCTAGCTACGCAAACGCGTATCACCAACCGCGAACGCATAGGACAAAAATACATGGGTCCCCAGTTGCCTCACATCCCTTCGCGAACGCGAGCCACCTAGTGCGAACGCGCAGAACAATTCCCCAAACCTCCGCATTCCCGTCCTCCTCCCTGCGAACGCATAGCACAAAAATCCCAGCTCCACTATTCGCTCTTCGCGAACGCGGGACCCCACTGCGAACGCGAAGAAGAAGAAATCTCTGCAACCACACTAGCAAAGTTTGCCAAGTCTAAAACCATGGATTGGTCCGTTAACACCCCCGAAACTCGTCTGAGGCCCTCGGGTCCTTTTCAAACATACCAACACATCCCATGACCTTATTAAAACTTAGTCGAGCCTTCAAAACCCTCAAAACAACGCCAAAACACCAAATTCACCTCGGATTCAAGCCTAAGAACTTAGAAACTTCTAAATTTCGCCAATGATGCCAAAACCACCCAAAAAACACGTCCAAATGAACTGAAAATTTTCACACACATCCAAAATGACACTACGAACCTGTTCCAACTTCTGGAATCCCTTTCTGACCCCGATAGCTAACTTTCCACTGCCGACCGGAAAATTGCCAAAAACTCAATTTCGCCAATTCAAGCCTAATTGTACTCCGGACCTCAAAACCACATTCGGACCACACTCCTAAGTACCAAATCACCTAACGAAGATATACGAGCGGCAAAATCTACATTCCGAGGTCATTTACCAATAGTCAACTTCCGTTGACTTTTCTAGCCATAAGGCCAATTTAAGATACTAAGTGTCTCATTTCTCACCACGACCACTCCGAACCCGAACCAACCGACCCAACACAACATAATTTGGTTAAATAACACATGCTAAAGGTGAAACAAGGGAAACGGGGCTAATGTCGCTGAATGACCGGTCGTGTCATTACATTCTCCCCCTCTTTTACAAACGTTCGTCCTCGAACGGGTGTAGAAACATACCTGGAGTCTCAAATAGGTGAGAATATCTGCTCCGCATTTCCTGCTCGGTCTCCTAGGTGGCCTCCTCCACCGTCTTTCCTCTCCAATGTTCCTTCACTGAAGTTATATCCTTACACCTCAACCTTCTGACCCGACAACCCAAAATAGCCACTAGCTCTATCTCATAAGACATATCACCCTCTAGCTGAAGTACAAGACATGAGACGGATCACAATGTACTTCCGAAGCATGGAAACATGGAATACCGGATGGACACTCGATAAGCTGGGTGGCAAAGCAAGTCTATAAGCCACATCTCCAACCCTCTTAAGCACCTCAAAAGGCCCAATGAACCGAGGACTCAACTTGCCCCTCTTCTCGAACCGCATAACACCCTTCATGGGTGACACCTTCATCAACACCTTCTCCCCAACCATAAAAGACACATCCCAGACCTTCCGGTCCGCATAATTCTTCTGCCTAGACTACACCGTGCGAAGCCGCTCCTGAATTAACTTCACCTTATCTAGCGCATCATGTACCGAGTCTGTGCCTAATAGCCTGGCCTCACCCGGCTCAAACCAACCAACTGGAGATCTACACCTCCTCCCATATAAAGCCTCGTACGGAGCCATCTGAATACTCGACTGATAACTATTATTATAAGCAAACTCCGCGAGTGGCAGAAACTGGTCCGATGAACCCCCGAAATCAATGACACAAGCACGTAACATGTCCTCTAGAATCTGAATGGTGCGCTTTTCTGCCCGTCAGTATGAGGATGAAACGCCGTGCTCAACTCCACCTGAGTACCCAGCTCTCTCTGCACGGCCCTCCAAAACTGCGATGTGAACTGAGTACCTCTATCAGAAATGATAGAAACTGGGACACCATGCAACCGGACAATCTCCCGGATGTAAATCTCAGCTAACCGCTCCGAAGAATATGTAGTACCAACATGAATGAAGTGCGCGGACTTGGTCAGCCGATCCAAAATAACCCATATAGCATCAAACCTTCTAGAAGTCCGTGGGAGTCCACCTACAAAGTCCATGGTGATCCTCTCCCACTTCCACTCCGAAATATCCAACCCCTGATGTAATCCCCCTGGTCTCTGGTGCTCATACTTGACCTGATGATAGTTGAGACACCGAGCTACAAACTCAACAATATCCTTCTTCATCCGCCGCCACCAATAATGTTGTCTCAGATCCCGATACATCTTCGCGGCACTCCAGTTGTGGGCTTCTACTAGAATCAACTCTCGAAGACCATCCACATTAGGCGCATACGTCCGACCCTGCATCCTCATAACCCCATCATCATCAATAACCACATCCCTGGCGTACTTCGCCGGACCCTATCCTGAAGAATGACCAAGTGTGGGTCATCATACTGGCGCTCTCTGATACGGTCATAAAGAGAAGACCTGGAGGCTACACAAGCCAATACCCGGCGGGGCTCTTATAGATCCAATCTCACCAACTGGCCCGGTAAGACTTGAACATCAAGTGCCAATGGTCGCTCTGCTGCAGGAAGATATGCTAGACTCCCCAAAATCTCTGCTCTATGACTCAAGGCATCGGCCACTACATTGGACTTCCCCGGATGGTATAGAATAGTGATATCATAGTCCTTGAGAAGCTCCAACCATCTCCTCTGACGCAAATTCAAATCCTTCTGCTTAAACAGATGCTTCATGCTACGGTGATCAGTAAAAACCTCATAATGCAGCCTGTACAAATAATGAAGCCAGATCTTCAAGGCGTGAACAATAGATGCTATTTCGAGATCATGCACTGGGTAATTCTTCTCATGAGTGTTCAACTGGCGCGAGGCGTAGGCAATCACCCTACCCTCCTGCATCAATACACAACCAAGTCCTATCCTCGAGGTATCACAATATACGGTATATGAAACTGAAGTTGATGGCAATACTAACACTGGAGTTGTGGTCAAAGCAGCCTTGAGCTTCTGAAAGCTCTCCTCACACTCGTCCGACCACCTGAACGGAGCACCCTTATGGATCAATTTGGTCAAGGGAGAAGCAATAGAAGAAAACCCCTCCACAAGGAGACAGTAATACCCTGCCAAACCAAGGAAGCTCCTAATCTCTGTAGTTGAGGATGGTCTGGGCCAACCCAGCACCGCCTCTATCTTTTTTGGATCAACCTGAGTACCCTTATTGGACACCACGTGACCGAAGAAAGCTACTGAGCTAAGCCAAAACTCACACTTGCAGAACTTTGCATAAAGCTTCTCTTCCCCCAGTCTCTGCAATACAACTCTCAAATGCTGAGCATGCTCCTCCTGGGTACGAGAATATACCAAGATGTCATCAATGAACACAATAATAAATGAATCCAAGTACGGCTGAAACACGTTATTCATCAAATGCATGAATGCTGCTGGGACATTGGTTAGCCCAGAAGACATCACCATAAACTCATAATGACCGTAACGAGTCCTGAAAGTTGTCTTGGGAATATCAGAATCCTGAATCTTCAGTTGATAATACCCGGATCTCAAATCAATCTTAGAGAACACTCTAGCTCCCTGAAGCTGGTCAAACAAATCATCAATACGAGGCAAAGGATACTTATTCTTGACTGTAACCTTGTTCAACTACATGTAGTTAATACACATTCTCATGGAACCATCCTTCTTTTTCACAAACAACACTGGTGCACCCCAAGGTGACACACTAGGCCTAATGAACCCCTTATCTAGGAGATCCTGAAGCTGCTCTTTCAATTCCTTTAACTCTGTCGGTGCCATACGATACGGAGGAATAGAAATGGGCTGAGTGCCCGGCACCAAATCAAAACCAAAATCAATATCCCTGTTGGTGTGGCATGCCTGGCAGGTCAGCAGGAAACACGCCCGAAAAATAACAGACCACAGGTACGGAATCAATAGTGGGAGTCTCAACACTGACATCCCTCACAAAAGCCAAATACGATAAACACCCTTTTTCTACCATACGCTGAGCCTTTAGATAAGAAATCACCCTACTAGGCACATACTCAACAGAACCTCTCCACTCAACTCTCGAAAATCCTGGCATTGCTAAGGTCACGGTCTTAGCGTGGCAATCTAGAACAGTATGGCACAGAGATATCCAATCCATGCCCAATATCACATAAAATTCAACCATGCTAAGCAATAACAGATCCACTTGGGTCTCCAGACCCCCAATAGATATCACACATGACCGATACACGCGCTCCACAACAATAGTATCGCCCACCAGAGTCGACACATGAACAAATGTAACTAGAATCACTCGGGGCATATCCATAAAATGAGAAAAGTACGATGAAACATAAGAATACGTGGAACCAGGATCAAATAAGACCGAAGCATCTCGGTGACAGATTGAGACAATACTTGTAATCACTACTTCTGAGGCCATAGCATCTGGTCTCACTGGAAGTGCATAAAAATGAGCCTGACCTCCACCTGATCGACTTCCCCCTCTAGAGCGGCCTCTAGCTGACTGAACCTCACCCCTAGCTGCCCGGGCGGGTGGTGAAGTAACTGGAGCTGAAGCTGACAGCTGAACCCACTGCTGGGATGAACCACCAGAAAGACGGGGACAAAACCTCTTGATATGACCGGGATCACCACATTCAAAACAACCCCTCTCAACAAATGACGGTGGGGACTGAAGGGAACCCCTAACACATAAATAACCACCAGAAGAACCATGCATAAAGGAACCCTGAACCGATGGTGCTCGAGATAAACTCTGGGCTGGAAGAGCACTGAATGATGGATGCACCTGATGAGAACTGTGAGGAACATGACCAGCTGATCCACCATGATAACCTGAGCGACTTGACTGAGCTGGTCTGAATGGATGACCTCTGTCGTGCTGGGACTGCCCTCCTGAAGGAACACCACCAAAACTACCAGATCCTCGAGGCCTCTTGGCCTCCCTCTCGACTCGCTCCTGGCGGCAAACTGACTCAATCTCTCTGGCAATGTCAGTTACCTCCTCAAAAGAAGCACCGGATACCATCTCCCTAGTCAGAAAAATCCAAAGCTGATAATTGAGGCCATCAACGAACCTCCTGACCCTCTCCCTATCCATGGGAACTAGCCAGATAGCATGACGGGCCAACTCGGAGAACCTCATCTCATACTGCGTCATAGTCATATCCCCCTGACGCACCTGCTCAAACTGCCTGTGCAGCTCCTCCCTGTGAGAATGCGGTACATACTTCTCCAAGAAGAGAATGGAGAACTGATGCCAGGTAAGGGGCGCTACACCAACAGGCCTACGCCTCTCATAAGCCTAATGCAGCTCTTGAGAACTGGAAAGTAGTGAACGAGACCCCACTGGTCTACAATATCCCTGTTGTGCGAAGAATCCTTTGACACTTATCTAAGAAGCCCTGGGCATCCTCGCCCTCAGCGCCACTAAATGTTAGAGGTTGAAGTCTACCAAATCTCTTCAATCTATGTTGCTCATCATCTGGCATAACTGGGATCACAAAATCCTAAGTTGGGGCAACCGGCTGGCTAGAGCTGCCCCCTGTGTCTGAAGCCCCTGAACAACCTGCTCAGGTGTACAGGCAGCTAGAGTCTGAGTACCTCCCGCGTCCTAAGAAGTAGCGGCAATAGTAGAAACAGTGACTGCCTGTGCAAGGCTGGTGCACACAGTCAGAATCTGAGCCACAGTCTCCTGAAGACCCGGGATCACAATAGGCACTGCCGGTGCCTGAGTCGGTCCCGCTGGAACATCTACGGCAATGACCTAATCCTGAACAATAGGAGGGTCCACAGGTACTGCCCCGGCTGCTACACGGGCTGCATCCTTACCTCTACCACGGCCTCGACCGCGGCCTCGGCCTCTTACGGGCCTAGATGGTGTATGGTCCCCCTGATCGATAGTGCGAGTCCTCACCATCTTTGAGAGAATGAAACAACAGAAGTTTAGTTTCTAGAATCAACAGATTCGCACGGCAGAATTCAAGAATGTGAGATTTTTCCTAAGGGTTCTGTAGCCTCTCGAAGATAAGTCCAGACTGGTGAGACCTATTTAACCTATAGCCTTGATACCAACTTGTCACGACCTCAAAATACCCAATCGTGATGGCGCCTATCGTGAAATGAGGCAAGCCACACATTTCATTGCTAAAAGTTGTTTTCAGGAAAAATCATTATTTTTACAGCAAGAGTCTCGATTTTTAAAAAAGTATTTAAGGGTTTAACATCACTGATACCATATATAAAAGAAAAACCCGATCCCAAATCTAGTGTCACCGAGTCGTGAGCTACTACATAAAAATATCAAAATAAAGAACCGACATAAAGTTGTTTGGATTAATAAATATGACAGGTAGATAGAGAAGGAGATAATCGAGGTTGCGATCGCCCGCTGCTACCTCGACGCCTCCAAAGGAACTCTGACCGCAGCTCAGCAACTACTACCAGGTCCCGCGGTACCTGGATCTGCACAAAAGATGTAGGGGTAACGTGAGTACACCAACTCAGAAGTAACGAACCCAAACTATGGGCTGAGAGGTAGTGACAGACTAAATCTCAGCAATTAAATAAGACAGCGTACAGAAATTAGACATGCTCACAGTTTATCAGAGGATGAAAACAGAATGTGCCAGGTATGTCCAGTATCCCATGTATGAATCAGTATAATATACATGCCAATGTATAAAAAGTATGGAAATTCACGTAGTGCTCACAACTCTCACACAACAGTTCACTCAGTACTGTAATTGGCTCTCAGGACTAGGGAAAATCCATCCAAGAATATGCATAAACACCGGTGACCGTAGTCATTCAGTACTGAGGGAAAAGGCCAATCCAGCCCTACGGAGAAGGTCCATCTCCGGAATACAACACTCGGACAAGATCCATCTCCAGGGACAATCCATCCCTCACATATCATCAAGTTCGGACAAGATCCATGTCCAGGTAAGATCCATTCCTCAAATATCAATGCGCTCGCTGGGGGTGTAAAGACTCCGGAGGGGCTCCTATTAGCCCAAGCGTTATAACAAGCCAATGAAGGCATAATCAGAATATCGACGCGGTGTAAAATACGATCTTATAACTGCCTCTCAATAACAGGCTCTCGGCCTCACTCAGTCATTACTCTCCGGTCTCGCTCACATGGGCTCACAGATGCATGAACTAGCCCGAAACAATGATAAATGTACAAAATTAACAATCACCGAGACTGAGACATGATATGACATGCTATGACAGGACGAGTACATGAAGTCAATAGAAAAACATAAAGAGACAACATTATAGGACCAATCGGGTCTCAGAATTTTCGGCGTGAAGCCTTAGCATTTTACTTAGCATGATATCTAGCATGTTCACATAAAACCACATTAATAGAAGCGTGGATATCAATCCGTGATAGCTACTAGAAGGTGCCATGGGATGAGCTAGGCCACAAATCACTCGGTGCACGTCCGTCACTTGGCATGTGCGTCACCTTAATTAAAATCATATAGCATATAGTTCGGGGTTTCGAACCCTCAGAACCAAGTTTGGAAACGTTACTTACCTCAAACCGGCGAAAATCCTAGCCCACAATGCCTTTGCCTCTATACTCTGCCTCCGATTGCTCCAAATCATGCCAAAACCAGTTTAATATCATCAATATATGCTAGGGAGACGAAACCCATTCAAAAATTATCAAAATTAAGCACAAATCCCGAAATTGGCCAAACCCGACCCCCGAGCCCACGTCTCGGAATTCGATAAAAATCATAAAACTAGAATCCTTATTCCCCACGAGTCTACCCGTATCAAATTCATCAAAATCCGACCTCAATTGCCCATTCAAATCCCCAAACTTTTCTCCCATTTTCCCCCAATTTTCACTCTAATTTCTCAAATTAAATGATGAAAATCAATACTAAATCATGGAATTAACCCAAATGTGAGTGAAGAATACTTACCCCAATTGCTCCACTGAAAATCTCCTCAAATTTTACCTTCTCACGAGCTCTGTAATGGTTTTTTTTTGAAAATATGGACTAAACCCTCGTTTTTGAACTTAAAAAGATTCTGCCCAGTTCTTACCCTTCGCGAACGTGGTCACACGCAAGCGTTCGCATAGAACAAACCAACAGACCCCTCTTTTTTACACTATGCGAACGCGACTCCCCGCCCGCGAACGCGATACCTAACCGGCCTCTAGCTACGCAAACGCGTATCACCAACCGCGAACGCATAGGCCAAAAATATACATGGGTCCCCAGCTGCCTCACATCCCTTCGCAAACGCGAGCCACCTGGTGCGAACGCGTGGAACAATTCCCCAAACCTCCGTGTTCCCGTCCTCCTCCCCGCGAACGCATAGCACAAAATCCCAGCTCCACTATTTGCTCTTCGTGAATGTGGGACCCCACCGCGAACGCGATGAACAAGAAATCTCTGCAACCACACCAGCAAATTCTGCCAAGTCCAAAACCACGGATTGGTCCGTTAACACCCTCGGAACTCGTCCGAGGCCCTCGGGAACTCAACCAAACATACCAAACACATACCATAATCTTATTCAAACTTAGTCGAACCTTCAAAACCCTCAAAACAACGCCAGAACACCAAATTCACCTCAGATTCAAGCCTAAGAACTTAGAAACTTCTAAATTTCGCCAATGATGCCGAAACCACCCAAAACACGTCCGAATGACCTGAAAATTTGCACACATATCCAAAATAACACTATCAACATGTTCCAACTTTCGGAATCCCATTCCGACCCCAATAGATAACTTTCCACTCCCGACCGGATATTGCCAAAAACTCAATTTCGCCAATTCAAACCTTATTCTACTCAAGACCTTAAAACCACATTCAGAACACACTCCTAAGTCCCAAATAACCTAACGAAGATATTCAAGCCGTAAAATCCATATTTCGAGGTCGTTTACCTAATAGTCAACTTTCAGTTGACTTTTCTCACCATAAAGCCAACTTAAGAGACTAAGTGTCTCATTTCTCACCAAGACCACTCCGAACTTGAACCAACCGATCCAACACAACATAATTTGGTTAAATAATACATGTTAAAGATGAACAGGGGAAACGGGGCTAATCTCACGGAACGACCGTCCGGATCGTTACAGTGATGTAATGAAGGCTTTTGGACTAAGGTTTGATACACTATGGTTGAGTGGGTTCACCTTTACTTAAGCACTCAATTGTTTTGTTCTCAGCTCATGTTTTGCCAATTCTTTGAGGCACTTTACTTTCCTTGGGGAACTAAAGAGACTTAATATCACTCTTTCTTGATCATGCCATTAATTTTATCCCTCTTTGATTTCTCCATGTTTTGGATCATTACCTTTCTTTGAATCCCTTCAACTCTTCCACTTATTCACTTTTTTTGCATTTTTTTTGTTCTTTTCTTTTTCTTACCTTTCCTTCTCATCATTTCTTTTCTTTTTTTGCGCCTTTCAAGTTCCTCGTCTCTCCTCCAAACTTACATTTTTAGCCAATTGTTTCACAAGAGTGTTAAGGAAAATTCAGGTGCCAAGAGAGGTTCACAACAAAATGGGTAAAGCTTGTAACATGGTTATCAAATGAGAATGGCTCGAGGATCAAATGGGTTGACTAGGTATAACAATATTGGTAGGCAATGAAAAATTCAAATGGGTAAAGGAAAGCCTACAATCACTTCTCAAGCCAAGCAAAACTTAAGATTTCACCTGAAACACATTCGGTGCAAGTTTAGACCTTTCGCACGTGTACTTGGACTAGCAACAAAACATATCACCCCTCACGCAACTGGATTGTTAAAAGGATAGAGTCTACAAACCACAACGACCACATTCAAGATTGAAGATCACTATGGTTTGATTAAACCACTCGATGATTGCCTAAGTCAACACAAGAGTCACAAAGTCACTAACTAAAGCTTGTTTCTAACCATAAGCACATAGTTAAGTATGTTAGTACCAAGTGAAGAATGTTTGACTTTTCGAGATTGACTTAATTAGGTATTTTTATTTATTACTACTACTATTATTATCGAAACACCAAAAATGGACTCAGTTCTTAAGAAGGTTGTCACGCCATCCATTGTTGGGAAAATTTATCCAGTTCACACAAAAAATACCTTTGGAAAGAACCGTGGAATTAAGAAAATCAAAGGCTTATTATCTACTAAAACATAAAAATAAGATACTAAATAAAAAAGAAGCTACTAATTCAAAAAGAAGCTAATAAATAAAAAAGAAGCTACTAAATTAAACACTAACTAGTAAGAAAACAAATATAAAGAAGCTATAAAGCAAAAACTATCGAAAGCATAACGAATATACATAATGAGGGAAAATGAGAAGATATATACACAATGAGAGAAGAAGAGAGAATATATATATACAGAATAAGGAAAGAGAAGAAAATAATATCAATTTATTACAGACCAATTGTCTCAGAATCATCAAATCAGATCAAATAAACTCCACCCCCTCCCCCGAATAAAAATAAGCATTGTCCCCGATGCTTAAAAAAATAAGAGTAAATGAAGGGTAAGAGTGAAGAAAACTCCCTATGGCTCCTTGGCCATTTCTGTGTCCACAGCAACGTCACCGGCCTCATTCTCATCTAACTGGATCTCATCATCCTCAACTCTGGAAATGACTGGGTTGGTGAAAATCTGACGCACTTCCTTGACAGTGTAGGTAGCAAGGTCTAGCTCCTCAGACTGGCCAGTTGGTGTTGTAGGTGTTGTAGGATCTGGTCCTGAATGGTGTAGGTAAATCAGCATGTCAAAGGGAATTTCTCCGACTGCAACAAGCTTGGTAACCTGTCTCCGGAGCTTGTCCACTAACTACTTGGTGATTTGGGAATTTCTCAGCTTCTTCACTTCCTTGCCCAACTCTTCTATCACTGACCCATGCTGCACCAATATAGTCATAATTGTGTTTTGGTTCTCCAGGAGCTTCTTCAATGTGTCTTCCATAGATGGGAGCATCTGAGGTGATGCAATAGAGGACTGTGTTACAGCAGTACTGGATAAGTCAAACAACTTTGCAGTGGCTGGATATACCCATAATGTATCATCTAATTTTAAAACCCAGTCTTTTCTTGAGATTCCAATCATTTTTTAAAAAAAATTTTTAATTCACGGATGAAATCCTCAACTTGTCCTTGAGTTTGAGCGTGGTATGTTGTTCCTGTTTTATGAGTTACACTATATTTAGATAGCTAAGCAGGATTTTTTATTCATGAAATGAGTCCCTTGGTCATTAATGATGACTCGTGGTATGCCAAATTCGGTAAAAATATTTTTCTAATAAGGTTACACACAATTTGAGCACCATTTTCCCCTGTGGGGATGGCTTCAACCAATCTTGACACATAATCCACAACCACAAGGATATATTCAAAAGAGTGAGAAGAAGGAAAATAACCCATAAAATATGTTCCCCAAACATAAAATATTTCACATACCTATATTGATTGCAATGGCATCTCATCTTTTTAGTGATATCACCCGTTCTTGACACATGTCACATTGTGCAACATATGCTCGGGCATCTTTAAAGAGTGTAGGCCAGAAGAATCCGTCTTCCAAAATCTTTAAAAGCCGTTCGATTTGTTGCATAATGCCCTCCTATTGCTCTATCATGAAAAAGATACAAAATTTTATTCATATCTTCTTCAGCTACACACCTTCTAAGGACATTATCTATACAAAATTTAAATATATAAGTTTCATCCCACAGATAATATTTAGCATAAGATATTAGCTTCTTTCTTTGTCGGTATAAAAATTCTTAGGGTGTCCACTTTCTAACCAAGTAGTTTTCAATATCTGCAAACTAGGTTGAGTCACTACTGAGTCGACTGACAAATTATGTTCATTTGAAATTTCTTCCTTTTATCTCACTAAACTCAGTGAGAGGATTTTCTAATCTACATAAATGATCAGTTGCTTGATTTTCTATTTCTTTTTTGTCCTTTATTTTAAGGTCAAATTCTTGCGGAAGTAAAATCCATCTTAATAATCTAGGTCCGGCATCTTTCTTTGCTAAGATATATTTTAAAGCTGCATGATCAGTAAAACAGTAACCTTGGTTCCTATCAAATAGGAGCAGAACTTATCAAAAGCAAACACTACTGTCAGTAATTCTTTCTCTGTTGTAGCGTAATTCAGTTGAGTCTTACTCAAAGTTGTATTGGCATAGTAAATGGGAGAAATATTGTAATCCTTTCTCTGGCCTAAAATAACTCCAACTGCTATATCACTAGCATCGCTCATAACCGCAAAAGGTTGGTTTCAGTCAAGGGACATAACTACGGGGGCAGTTGATAATTTTTCCTTAAGGGTTTCGAATGCTTTCACACAATCACCTGAAAAATCAATCTTAATATCTTTCATCAAGAGGTTAGTCAACGGTTTTGAAATCTTTGAAAAGTTTTTTATGAATTGTCTGTAAAGACCTACATGACCTAGAAATCTTCTAATGCCTTTAACAGTTGTGGGAGGGGGTAATCCTGCTATAAGATCAATTTTAACCTTATCAACTTCTATCCTTTTAGTAGTAATTTTATATCCTAAACAATTCCCTTAGTAATGACATTTTTTCCAAGAAAGAATTAAGTTCGTTTCTTCATATCTCTTAAGAACTAAGGTTAAGTGGTGAAGACAATCCTCAAATGTCTTGCCAAAGAGCGTAAAATCATCCATAAAGATATGCAATGCTGAAATTTAGCATGAGTGTTGCATAAACCAAAAGGCGTTCTATTGTAGGCATATGTTCCATGAGGGCATGTGAATGTTATCTCATCTTGATCTTGGGTTGCATAAATCAAAAGACATTCTCCTATAGGCATATGTTCCATGAGGGCATGTGAATGTTGTCTTATCTTGATCTGCTAGTGCAATTGAATTTGATTATATCCTGAATAGCCATAAAAAACAATAAAAACTATATCCTGCAATTCTTTTCAACATTTGATCAAATAAATGGCAAAGAAAAATGATCTTTTCTAGTTGCATCATTGAGACGTCTGTAATCAATACAAGCTCTCTGTCACGTGACAGTTCTGGTAGGTATGAGTTTATTATTTTCATTTTTTATAATTTCCATGCCTCCTTTCTTTGGTACTACCCGAATAGGACTTACCCAGTGGCTATCAGAAACAGGGTAAATAATACCTACCGCCAACAGCTTTACGATCTCCTTCTTCACCACTTCCTGCATTGCTGGATTCAATCTCCTTTAGGATTGGACTATTGGCTTGTAACTATCCTCCATGAAGATTCTGTGTGTACAAACAACTAGACTAATCCCTTTAATATCTTCTATAGTCCACCCCAAGGATCCTTTGTGTGCTTTCCATACTTTAATCAAATTATACTCTTGTTCTGCAGTAAGAGAATATGAAATAATTACTGGACATAATTCTTGTATTTAAAATTAGAAGGGAGAGTTTTGAGTTCAATTTTTGATTGAACTTCTTCTGGTTGCATTTCTTCTTCATTAGAATCTTTTGGCCAATATTTCAGCTTCTCTTCTGATGGTAGGATCATCATCCTATGTGGTTCCTGATTTAGCCAAGCATCTTTCCATTGAGTCTGGAATTAATTGAGCATCTTTAAGTTCATTTGTTAGATAACTAATCATGTCAATTGAAAAACACGAAGTTGATGTTTCATCTCCTGAAAACCTTAATATCTTTTGCATATCAGTATCATTTGGATTTCTTCATTGAAAGCCTGGATGTTTATGTGCCAATGGACATCCAAAAGGGTAAAATTTGTAACCAATGACATTGACCTAGTCATCATTTTGATGAATTTCTTGGCATTCATGGTTAAGATGATTTCCTCCACACATCACAAATCTCAGGATGGCTTGGCTCTTGTGTATTCACCTGAAAAGATTCAAACTTTTGTGCAAAAAATAAATAATTTGTTGTGTTAGTGTATTTTAAAGTATCTGCTTCATTTACTGTAGCAGCCTTTTTGATTATTACACGCTCAGATGGCCACTGTATGACATTCTCAAAAATTTCATTTAGCTATTGCAATTCTTCTTCCGTAACTTTTCCCATTACAGAACTTCCTGCAGCTGCATCTATCACATTTCTAAAAGAGGCTTTTAATTTGTGATTAAGAAAATATACAACAACATATGTTTAGGAATGTCATGGTGTGGATATTTTCTTAACATTGTCTTTAATCTTTCTTAACATTGTCTTTAATCTTTCCCAAGCTTGATAAACTGACTCGGTATTTGTCTGTAAAAAGTTAGATATGTCTTGTCTTAACTGTGGTTTTAGCAGGAAAATAAATATTTATTTAAATTTTTTTTTGAGTCATTTGGTTCCATGTGGTAATTGATCCTTGAGGCAAACTTCGCAACCAAGTTTCGCGTCTCCTTTTAAGGAAAAAGGAAATAACCTTAACTTGATTGCTTCAGGAGGTATTCCATTATACTTAAAATCAATTAAATAACTATGTGGATCTTCACTTGAATCTCTAGTGAAGATACAAGATTGTTGAATTGTTTAAATCAGGCTCGTCCTAATGTCAAAGTTGTTGGTTGCTATGTAATGATCTGGCCGGTTGTTTTGAGAGTTATAGCCTTGATCCCCTATCTACTGCTTTCCCCATATCTTTTTCTGCTTATGTGTCTTTCCGGGAGGTGTTGGTTATGGTTTCGGAGTATTTTGGTGCACTTAGTCCCTAAACGGAAGCTTAAGTCTTAGGATTTTGACTATAGTCGAAATTGTGTGAAGACGGCCTCGGAATGGAGTTCTGTCAATTCCTTTAGCTCCTGTGGGTGATTTTGGACTTAGGGGCGTGTCTGGATTGTGTTTTGGAGGTCTATAGCTCATTTAGGCTTGAAATGGCGAAAGTCGAATTTTTAGAGATTTTGACCAGCAGTGGACTTTGTGATATCGGGGTCGCATTCTGATTCATGAAGTTGGAGTAGGTCTGCAATGATCAATGTTACTTGTGTGCAAAATTTTGGGTCAATCGGATGTGGTTTGGTAGGTTTCGACATCAGTTGTAGAAATTTGATGTTTCAAGTTCATTAAGTTCGAATCGAAGGGTGATTTGTGTTTTTAGCATTTTTTGATGTGATTCGAGGGCTCGAATAAGTTTGTATGGTGTTGTAGGACTAGTAGGTATGTTTGGTTGAGGTCCCGGGGGCCTCGGGTATGTTTCAGATGCTTATCGGATGGAATTTTGGACTTAGGCAATTGCTGAGATTTCTGGCCTTCTGGTGTTTCGCACCTGCGGTGAGGAGACCGCAGGTGCGAACTCGCATGTGCGGAATAAGGGCCCCAGATGCGGTTTGGTCCATTTGTCCTGTGAGTGCAGATGCAAGGCGAGGAGCCGCATCTGCACATCCGCAGATGCGAAAGAGTTGTAGCAGAAAGGCCTGGAGTGTGAGGGTATCGCAGAAGCGGGAAGAATTCTGTAGGAACGGGCGCGCAGGTGTGGCCCATTGTTCGCAGATGCGGTCTTAGTCCTTTAAGTCATTTCCGCACCAATGAGGGAAATTCCACAGGTGCGGCGTCGCAGGTGCGGCGTCGCAGGTGCGGCAGTAGGTTCGCAGATGCAAAATAACTTGGCAGAAAAGGAAATTTCAAGGGTTTGATTCCCATTTCGATTTTGGTACTTTGACAGCTCGGTGTGAGGCGATTTTTCGAGGTTCCTTAAAGAAGATTATTTGGATTTGGGCCATTCGGAGTTGGATATTCGTGGGAAAAGCATTGCTACTGATTGATTTAGCTTGGTTCGAGGTAAGTGACTTGCCTAACCTTGTGTGGGTGAAACCCCCTTAGGATTTGATATTGATATGTGAGCACCGTGTATGTGAGGTGACGAGTGCGTACATGGGCTATTTGTTGCAAATACCTGATTTTTATTGAGCAATTACCTGTTTTCACCTTAATTGAGTATACTAGCATGTGTAGTTACCCTGTTAGCCTAGGATAACAGGTCTATGTTTCTTAATTGCTTAAATGAACTCCTTGCAGCATGCTTACTGAGTTCCTGCTTCTTTTCTTGACTTGTACATAACCTAAACTATAAATTCTCATGATGTGGTTGTTATCTTCATTTGTTTGAGTTGTGTATTACTTTGGGACTACGGGAAAGTATCCCAGGATATCCCCCTGCATATTTACTTTTGAGACTACGAGGCGGTACCTTGGAAGTTCTCCCCGCACATTTACTTTTGTGACTACGAGGCGGTACCTCGAGAGTTCTCCCTGCATAATTATTTTGGGACTATTAGACGATATATCGGGAGACACCCTGCTGTCGTTTATTCTGTGTTGTTGAATTATTATTATTGTGTTTTCCTTTTGCTTAGTTCTAGTATATTATTATACTGTATATTTTCTGCTTCATTTATTATATACCAATGGGCCTGACCTGACCTCGTCACTACTCGACCGAGGTTAGGCTTGGGACTTACTAGGTACCATTGTGGTGTACTTATGCTACTCTTCTGCACATGTTTTGTGTGCAGATCTAGGTGCTCATTGTCAGCCGCATTACTAGTGAGCCGAGATAGCTTTGGAGACTTCAAGGTATACCTTCTGCGTTCACATACCTCGGAGTCCCCCTCTATTCTCCACCGTATCAAACACTTCTTGTATTTCTTCTTATTAGACTCTAGTGTATAGAGATACTACTTTCTTTCTGTAGCTTGTGACTCATGATGTTCCGGGTTTTGGGAAAGATGTGTACCTCTAGTATTTTGGTTATTGTACATGCCGAGCGACGTTGTTGTTAGTTATTCAGTATCTATTGCAGTTAGTTGTTGCGTTTGCTTCTATTAATGATATTTTCGTAGTTTGTTAGGCTTACCTAGTCGTAGAGACTAGGTGCCATCACGACTTGTTTCAGAGGGATGTTTGGGTCGTGACAAGTTGGTATCAAAGCTCTAGGTTCATAGGTGTCGTGAGTCACAATCCGTTTATTAGAGTCTCGCAGATCGGTACGGAGACGTCTGTACCTATCTTAGGGAGGACCCGTACCGGAGGATATGATAACCAGGCATCCGCGCCCTCTGCTTGAGCCACTAGAGGCCATGGCTGGGGTAGAGGACGACCACATGGTGCAACCAGATCACCCGCGCGAGCTGCAACAGATGAGCCCCCAGCAGCTCCAGCTGGAGGGTACGCACCGGAGGTGCCTATTCCTGCACCATCCCTCTAGGAGACTCTGGACCAGTTCATGAGCATGTTCAACACCTTAGCTCAGGCTGGATTGATTCCATTAGCTCCCGTCACATCTCTGGCCGAGGGAGGGACACAGACTCCCGCAGCCCGTACTATAGACGTAGCGGAAACGAGTGGGGTTTCTTTTACCACCTTTTAGCTTATAGGAGCAGCCTATTAGTGGTGGAGTGCTTATGAGTTGAGTAGTCCAGATGAGGCAGCTTTACTTACATGGACTCAGTTCTCGAACATGTTTTTGAAAGAGTTTGTCCACTAGAGCCTCAAGGACTCATGGCGCGTGGAGTTTGAGCAGTTGCGCCAGGGTGCTATGACTGTGTCAGAGTATGTAGTCCGCTTCAGTGATTTGGCCCGACATGCACCGGACTTGGTTTCCACAGTTCGAGAGAGGGTTAAATAGTTTATTGAGGGACTCCACCCCAGTATCCGGATCTGTATGACCAAGGAGTAAGAGATGGATATTTCTTATCAGTAGGTTGTTAGTATTGCTAAGAGATTGGAGGGCATGCTTGCCTGGAATAAAGAGGAAAGGAAGGCCAAGAGGTCTCGAAAATCTGGCACTTACAGTGGTACTCGTGACCCAGCTGCAGTTCGTCATGGTAGGGGTTATGTGAGTCTCCCATTCATTCAGCTCTTCCAGCCGCCAGTGGTGTTCCAGCCCCTTCTAGGCCCTAAGAGACGTATTATGCACCACCAGTATCTAGTGTGCCTCCTGGTCGGGGTGCTTTTAGCGGTAAGTCCACCAGACCTAGACCGAGTCAGTCACAACATCCACACCCTCAGAGAGCTTGTTTTGAGTGTGGTAACACTCTCCATATGGTGAGGGATTTCCCCAGACATAGGAGGGGTGCACCTCCACAGACTTCTCAGCCACCACGTGCTCCACCGTTTCCTCAGGCTATTATTCCAGCACCAGCTACCTCCCTACCTACTCAGTCAGCTCGAGGTGGAGGTCGAGGCCTACCTAGAGGGGGAGGCCAGACCAGTTATTATGCTCTTCTGGGTCGTACTGAGGTAGTTGCTTCTGACTCTATCATTACAGGTATGTTCAAGTCTGCCATAGAGATGCGTCGGCATTATTTGACCCAGGCTCTACATATTCCTATGTGTCCTCTTATTTTTCCCCATATTTGGGCGTATCTTGGGATTCTTTGAGTTACCTTATTTATGTGTCTACTCCTGTGGGTGTTTCTCTTGTCGTGGACCGCGTGTATCAGTCGTGTTTGATTGCTCTAAGTGTTTTTTATACCAGAGCCGATTTATTATTACTCAACATGGTCGACTTTGATGTTTCTTAGGCATGAACTGGTTGTCTCCCCATTATGCTATTCTTGATTGTCACGCTTAGACCGTGAAACTAGCTATGCTAGTTTTACCGTGATTAGAGTGGAGGGGTACCTCAGAGTATACTCCCAGCAGAGTTATTTCATTTCTTAAAGCGCAACGAATGGTTAAGAAGGGGTGTGACGCGTATCTAGATTATGTGAGAGATATCAGTATTGATACCCCTACAGTTGAGTCAATCCCAGGAGTGAGGGACTTCCCAGATGTGTTTCCAGCTGATCTTTCGGGCATGCCGCCCGATAAAGATATTGATTTATCGCCGGGCACTCAACCCATCTCTATTCCTCCATACGGCATGGCTCCTCCTGAGTTGAAGCAGTTGAAGGAGCAGTTATAGGAGTTGCTTGATAAGGGATTCATTCGGCCCAGTGTGTCACCTTGGGGTGCTCCGGTCTTATTTGTGGAGAAAAAGGATGGTTCTATGCGTATGTGCATTGACTATTGCCAGCTGAACAAAGTTACAGTGAAGAACATGTATCCATTGCCTCATATTGATGACTTATTTGATCAGTTACAGGGTACTATGGTGTTTTCCAAGATTGACTTATACTCAGGCTATCATGAGTTGAAGATTCGGGAGCCAGATATCCCGAAGCCTGCTTCCATGACTCGGTATGGTCACTATGAGTTTCTTGTGATGTCTTTTGGGCTGACCAATTCCCCAGAAGCTTTCACGCACTTGATGTGCAGTATGTTCCGGTCTTATCTTGACTCGAACGTCATTGTGTTTATTGACGACATCCTGGTGTACCCCCCAGACTCGGGAGGATAATGAGCAGCATCTTTGGACTGTGCTTGAAACTTTGAGAGAAAAGAAGTTATATGCAAAATTTTCAAAGTGTGAGTTTTGGCTAGACTATGTGGCATTCTTGGGTCATGCGGTATCTAGTGATGGGATCAAGGTGGATCCGAAGAACGTGGAAGCAGTGCAGAGTTGGCCTAAACTGTCATCAGCTACGGAGATCCGGAGTTTTCTTGGTTTGGCGGGGTATTACCATTGTTTCGTAGAGGGATTCTCATCTATTGCAGCACCTATGACCAGGCTGACCAAGAAGGGTGCTCCGTTCAGGTAGAGAGATGAGTGTGAGGAGATCTTTTAGAAGCTCAAGACAACTTTGACTACAGCCCCAGTATTGGTATTGCCTATAGGTTCGGGGTCTTGCAATGTATATTGTGATGCTTCGCGGATTGGTCTTGGTACGGTGTTGATGCAGGATGGTAAGGTGATTGCCTATGCGTCCAGACAGCTGTAGGTGTATGAGAAGAACTACCCTTTCCACGACCTTGAGTTAGCAGCTATTATTCGTGCCTTGAATATTTGGTTGCACTATTTGTACGGTGTCCCTTGTAAGATTTACACCGATCATCGGAGTTTGCAGCATTTTTTCAAGCAAAAGGATCTTAACTTGCGTCAGCGGTGGTGGTTAGATCTACTTAAGGACTGTGATATCACTATTTTGTACCGCCCGAAGAAGGCTAATGTGGTGGCTGATGCTTTGAGTCACTGGGTGGAGAGTTTGGGGAGTTTAGCATATCTTCTAGCAGCAGAGAGGCCATTGGTGTTTGATGTTCAGGCATTAGCCAGCCAGTTTGTGGGATTGGATATTTCTGAGCTGATTCGAGTATTGGCTTATGTGGTCTCTCAGTCTTCTTTTTATGATCGTATCAGGGAGCATCAGTATGATGACCCCTATCTGCTTGTCCTTAAGGACACGGTCCAGCACGATGATGCTAAGGAGGTCTCTATTGGGGATGATGGTGCATTGAGGATGCAGGGAAGGCTATGTGTGCCCAATGTAGATGGTTTGCGTGAGTTGGTTCTCCAAGAGGTTCACAGATCGCGGTACTCCATTCATCCTGGTGTCGCAAAGATGTATCAGGACTTGAGGCAACATTACTAGTAGAGGAGGATGAAGAAAGACATAGTAGAGTATGTGGCTCGGTGCCTAAATTGCCAGCAGGTGAAGTATGAGCATCAACGACCAGGTGGGTTGCTTCAGTAGTTAAAGATTCCGGAGTGTAAATGGGAGCGAATCACTATGGATATCGTTGTTGGACTCCCACGGACTCAGCGGAGGTTTGATTTAGTTTGGGTAATTATGGATAGGCTGGCCAAGTCAGCTTATTTCATTCCTGTGATGACTACCTATTTTTCCGAGCAGCTGGCTCGAATTTACATCCGCGAGATTGCCAGGCTTCATGGCATACTAGTATCTCTCATCTCTGACTGGGGTACGCAATTTACATCATGGTTATGGAGGGTTGTACAACATAAGTTGGGTACTCGAGTGGAGTTGAGCACAATATTTCAACCTCAGACGGACGGACAGTCCGAGCACACCATTCAAATATTAGAGGACATGCCCCGCGCGTGTGTGATGGAGTTTGGAGGTTCGTGGGATCAGTTCCTGCCACTAGCGGAGTTTGCCTACAACAACAGTTATCAGTCGAGCATCCAAATGGCACCGTATGAGGCTCTGTATGGTAGGCAGTGTCGGTACCCAGTAGGTTGCTTCTAGCAGGGGGAGGCTAGATTATTGGGTACGAACTTGGGTCAAGATGCCCTGGATAAGGTGAAGGTGATTCAGGATCAACTTCGCACAGCCCAGTCCAGACAGAAGAGTTATGCGAACCGGAAGGTTTGCGATGTTGCATTCATGGTTGGGGAGCTGGTCTTGCTTCGGATATCGCCTATGAAGGGTGTTATGAGGTTCGTAAAGAAGGGCAAGCTAAGCATGAGGTTCACTGGTCCCTTTGAGGTGTTGCGACGAGTGGGGAGGTTGCTTATGAGATTGTCTTATCTCCCAGTCTAGTAGGAGTTTATCCGGTATTCCATTTTTCGATGCTCCGAAAGTATCACGGTGATCCGGCTCATGTGTTGGATTTCAGCTCAGTCCAGTTGGACAAGGATCTACCTTATGTTGAGGAGCCAGTAGATATTGCAGACAGGCATTTCAGAAAGCTAAGGTCAAAGAACATTGCTTCCGTGAAGGTTCAGTGGAGGGGTCAACCGATTGAGGAGGTGACTTGGAAGACCGAGCATGATATGCGCATCCTTATCCTCATCTTTTCACCGCTTCAGGTATGTCTCTATACTTGTTCGAGGACAAATGATTGTTTTAAAAAGGGAGGATGTAACAACCCAACTGGTCATTTTGAGAGTTATAGCATGATCCCCTGTTTACTGCTTTCCCCGTGTCTTTTTCTGCTTATGTGTATTTCCGGGAGGTTTGTTTATGGTTTCACAGTGTTTTGGGACACTTAGTCCCTAAACGGAAGCTTAAGTCTTAGGATTTTGACCGTAGTCGGAACTATGTGAAGACGACTCCGGAATGGAGTTCCGTCGGTTCCCTTATATCTGTTGGGTGATTTTGGACTTAGGGGCGTGTCCGGATTGTGTTTTGGAGGTCTGTAGATCATTTAATCTTGAAATGGCGAAAGTTGAATTTTTAGAGATTTTGACCGGTAGTAGACTTTATGATATCGGGGTCAGATTCCGATTCCAGAAGTTGGATTAGGTCCGTAATGATTAATGTGACTTTTGTGCAAAATTCGGGGTCAATCGGATGTGGTTTGGTAGGTTTAGGCATCAGTTGTAGAAAATTAAAGCTTCAAGTTCATTAAGTTTGAATCGGAGGGTGATTTGTGTTCTCAGCGTTGTTTGATGTGATTCGAAGGATCTACTAAGTTTGTATGGTGTTTTACTACTGGTTGGTATGTTTGGTTGAGGTCCGGGAGCCTCGGGTATATTTCGAATGCTTAACGGATGGAATTTTGGACTTAGGCAATTGCTGAGATTTTAGGCCTTCTGGTGTTTCGCACCTGCGGTGGGGAGACCGCAGGTGCAGACTCGCATGTGTGGAAGAAGGGCCGGATGTGCGGTTTGGTCCATTTGGTCTGTGAGCGTAGGTGCGAGGAGGGGAGCCGCATCTGTGCATCCGTAGATGCAGAAAGGCCTAGAGTGTGGGGGTATCACAGAAGCAGGAAGAATTCCGTAGGAGCGGGTGTTGATACCTAATTTTTCCCTCAAATTATTCTTAAACTTGCATATATACCTTCAAAATCACTTTTTATAATAACTGGTATTTTTCCATAATTTTCCATATTTATTAATTTCTTTTTCAATTTATTCAGTATTTTAAATTCAATAATTATTCGTAAATTATATTATAAATAATTTCAAAATATTTCCTAGCACAATATATCATTTTAATCCTATTAGGATTTAATTATTTCACAAATTATCCAATTTGTCATTATTTAGCTATAATTACAACATTTTTTTTTGCAGATATAGCCTAAATGTACATTTTATACCATTTTTATTCAATCATTAGTCATTTTATATTTTAATATTAGTTAATTACTTTAATTTCACTTATTTAGCATTAATTTCATTTTATATAGTTATTAGCTATTTTTATTAATTATTTATCTATTTTTAACGGGTATTTAACTAATAGCCACCTTTAATTCCAATTATAGCCTAATTTTACCCGGACCCCAACCCAATTAACTAGCCCAAACTACCCAAGCCCAAACCTAAAACTACCCGGGTTAATCTGGATTCAATCTCGACCGTTGATCAAATTTGATCAACGATCAAGATAATCCCTTCCTAAAATAAACCTAAAGACTACCCTTCCCCCTTCTCACTTCCCCCTCACCTTCCGCCGTCTCAACCCTCTCATCTCTCTCAACTCTCTCATCTCTTCGACTCCCTCTGCTAAACCTAGCCCCTTCTCTGACCGTTGCCTTGCCGGAAAGCATGGTGGTCTCGCCACCTACCAGCCTTATCGCTCCCCCTTGAACGTGTGTCATTTTGAGGCCTTCAAGTGAACCAGAGACGGTTCACACACCTCCCATGGTTTCTCATTCCATTTTTGGGCCATCCATGGCCGTCCGAGTAAGATTTTTACCGCTTTCTAATTAACACCGGTGATTTTGAGTTACTTATCCTTCGCTCTGGGTTCTCTTTGAAACCCTAACCACTAAACTCTTGATTTTCTTAGATCTGTGATAGCTCTGGGTATATCCAGAGTTATCTTGCTATTTTCCCTTAAAGGTTTTCCGATTTTCTAAAACGACTCTTCATCTTCGAACTAGGGTTCTTAAACACCTTTTCAAAAATGCTTCTTTCTTCTGATTTTTGTATTAATCTGTGAGTCTCTATGTTTAAAACGTTTGTTTAAGATTTCTCCTCTATTCGAGTTATTCTGTTGAAAACCCTAATTTCCTTAGTTCTAATCCTAGTATTCTGAGTTGTTTCTGATGATATGTTCTATTATGTGTACTGTTTTCTCATGAATACTGTGATTCTGTAATTTTTACCCTATGTTTGCTTGTTAGCATTTCTGATTGCAATTATTCCTACCTATTATGTGATTCACTTGATTGTTGTTCATCAATGTTGTTGAATCTTCACTTCCCCTGCCTGTATTACATTTATTCTGTTAATTTAAGACCATGCTCTATGTGAATCCCTGATTCATGTGATTTTGCCCTATGTTGGCTTGTTAGGGTTTCTGATTTTCGTCTATTTGTGAGTTTATTCTGTCTGTTCTCATAATCTTGTGCCAATTCCTCCTAAATCAGTATCGTTTTCTATTTGTGAATCCCTGAATCTCTATGATTGATACTTCACTGATTTTGCATAATGTTGACTGCCTGATTTCGAAGTATTTCCTTACTATGTGATATTTTCCTTAATTGATAATGATTCCCTGTGATTAGAACTTCATTCGAGGACTCTCTTACTAGTTTCCATAATTAAACTTGTCCTGCCTTATTTTTTGTGAATAAACCTGCTGTCAAATTAATTCTTATATACTTTCCTTAATTGATATATTTTGTACTTAGACTCAATCATATGCTCTATACTTTTACTACACCTTATATGGTAAAATCAGTCTTTCTCAACTGATTTTCTTTCCTTGATTATCCTTGTTAGTATCCGTTTGAGCTGTGACTCCTTGATTAAAGGGAGTATTGGTATTAATTGGATTCTAGTTGTGATTAGTTCCATAATTATGCTAAACCTTTATTTGTTACCGTATTTTTTGCCAATTTTCAAAACTATATATACTCTACTCTCGCATTAGCACAAGACACAAACACACATTGTTCAACTCTCTCTTTACACACATATATACTCTCTACTATTCTCGTTCTTATTACCTGCTATTATCAGTCGGCTGCAAGCCAAGACTGATTATTTTACTTGCCTATTCTTTATTCTGTGTTTGTCATCACCTAACTGGTATGTTCTCAATTTAGTTTAAATCTTCAAAACAATATGTTTCTTTTGGTATTTCAATTCATCTTATTTCTGATATGCTTTTACTTATGGTTTTGTTGCTCAACTTGCAATTAGTATGTATACTTTGATGCTTTAGTTCTTAATACCTCCCTCTTTAGCCTCAGCATGTTTACTACACCCTTTGCATGTTTCAACATGATTCTGCTTTCCCTCTATCTTCTTTGATTCCTAGCACACCACAATATGCACTATATGTTACTTAGTCTTTATGTAATCTTGAACACATGTTGTACCAGAACCTTTTCTCTGAACCTGTATGTGACCCTGCTTATTGTATGTTCTCCCTATATGCTTCATACTTGTCTCCTACCCCTCAGTCCCTGCTTGTGAGTGTTAAACTGATTTGGTTCTTGTTTCTTGTTCTATGTGTACTGTTCTAATCCTGAGACTCTGATTGTCTTACCCTCTTCCCTTTCAAACTGTTGTCACTGAGTAACACTCTTCTATTGCTCTTCAAAACTTATTTCAAACAAGTTATTTTCAAAATTTGTTTTCCTACTTGATCTTTTCAAAACTATATCAAGCACTCTCACTCTACTCTTAGATCATTAAGTTCTGCCCCCTCTGTGTGAGCATTGCCTTGGGACCCTTGAGCTCCCTCTGAACTTTGACACACAAAGGATGGCCATTCCACACTGCACTTAATCTATCTTGGCTATGAAATCTGGGTGTGAGCACTGCCCGGGATCCCTTGAGATCCTTAGGGAACTTTGACACACCTGGATCATGTGAATGGTTGTGAACCAATGGCATTTGAGGATCTGGAAACTTAGGCCTATTTTGTAGGCTCCCTATAGTTAACTTCTTATTTTTCTTCTATTTCGGTTGTGTAATTCATATCCCATGGTCTGTAATAATTAGTTGTAAACAACTCTCGGGTCGGATAGTGAAAATGGGTGGGTGATATGCATGTTGTAGTATAATTAAGGGTAGAGACCATAATTCTAAGTTTATTTTCTCTATGCGCAATAGCAGCCATGTTTAGGTACAACATGCCATGTATTAGATATCATGCTACTTAGGCTCATATATACTGTTTTTCTTTCAGCATGTCATCAATCATTGCCCTCACTTAGAGATCCTACCTATAGGACAAATAATTAAGTAAATTGCTATTATGTGATTCTACTCATATAAACGTGTCCCGAAGCTTCATTTAGAAGTCCTGTCCTAGAATAAATAATGGTAACAAAAACAGCAATCATGCCTCATCATGCTATACACGTAGAGATCCTGTTCTAGGTAAACAACGATTAAAATCTGTCACCTGTGCTATTCCTGAAGTTGTGCATAATGTTGTGATCTTTAATTCATTTAGAAAATCATGTATAAGTTATCATGCTGCATTAGAAATCATGCCTTAGGGTCATACTTATTCTCACACCTAGTTTAAATATACGTGTCTAAAACAGTCCATGTTCTAATAAGCTGGAAATCAGTCTTTGGTAAATACTTAGAATCACATGCTATTAGGATTGGTAATCTGAAAGCCTTTTAACAAAGTTGTACAACTACTGCATTTTATTTTACACCTAGGCAAGCATTAGGAAATCAGTTACAAGGAATAAAACTATATTTGTCTTTGTGTTATCACTTAGATACCATGCTTAGGATCTGAACCTGAATCTGAACCTTAACTGTGTATGAGTCATGTTGTTTATGTGTACTGTGTGAGGAGGAATACTTTAGCCTTTATCTACTTTCCATGCTTTCCCTTTATCTGCAGTCCTACTTGTTTTGTTATCTGTCGCCCTAGAATTTTTACCTTTAAAACCTGAGGGTCTGCCTAGCACCTCCCTTATAGGATAGAAGTCCTAAATTCCTCCAGGGCTGATAAGAAGGGATGGGTAACAGCATGCAATAGAGTTCGAGACCAACACTCGATTTAGTTACTTACACGGGGTGAGAAAGTGTAGAATATGGATATGATGACCGATACGCTAATACCACGTGTATCCCCTCTTTGAGGAGTGATTACCGGGTATTATACTGATGTGATCCATATGACAAGCAACCTAGGACTCCCTCTATCCTTTATATGCATGTTTAGATCATAACTCTTTCAAAAAATCTTGCTCAAATATTAAGTATTTTCAAAACTTTTTGTACCACATGTGTTCTTAGACTATGAGTCTTTCAAAACTCTTTACTTGTTTAAACATTAATTGCCTATTTGCTACTTGCTTAAATTCACAAATGTTATTTCGCCGGGAACTACACTTTTGGATCCTGAGGGGTGCCTAACACCTTCCCCTTAAGATAATTTCAAGCCTTTACCCTATCTCTGGTTAACAACGTAGTTGTAAATAAACCCATTTGGTGTCCTAACACACCTTTAAAAATCGTTAGGTGGCGACTATCAAAAACACAAACCCCTTTCCCAAAAGGAAAGAGTTGTCTCAACCGAATGTCATAAACCCGATCTCCGGCGAGGAAAGAGAGGGCGCGACAGCATGGCTACTCTGCTGGGGATTATAGGCTTTTACCATTACAAACAGCTTTGTGAATTTGTCAGAGTATGCTTTGTTTGATATTTTCTCCTTTCCTTTTTCCCCCTCTATATGCAATTAATTGTTTATCTCTTTCGAATATTTATTCCTTCCAAAAAGCTAAACTGACATGTTTCTTTGTTTTCCTTTGTAACCGCTTTAAATCATAATTGCTGTATTTACCGTTTTCCTAACGTGCAAATACATGACAACATATTTTTAATATTTATTTATTATTGCATAACCATGCTCAACATTCATACTCCACCCGTGCCAAACAAAATAATATAGCAACACTTGATGAGTGGTTGTGCTCTTCCTATATTATTACCCCCTAAATTCGGAAAGGCTTATTTTGCGGTAAAACTAGTCGATCAGTGGTGCAGTCGACGGTTCCGTGTCTTTCCCCCTTGATTTGTCCGCTCGAGGGTACCAGTCTAAAACCCCATAGAAACTTTACTCCGTTATGTTGTTTCATGCATCATGGTCAAACCTAGCCAGGCTAAAGTGTGGTCATAGCTTTTAAGATTGTCTTATCCAAAAGTCCACTGGGTTTCCCTAAACCCAAATGGACATCATCACGTTTTGTGCATTTATTTGGAGAACTAAATGCTTTATGCTAATTGTTGATGTTAAATAGTCGAGTCTGGTGGGGTCAGGGTCTAATCATGTTTGCCTTGCAGAAATATGAGGCACGAAGTCCCCAGATTCGGCATGGTCTCCAATATCCATCCAAGATTGCTAAGTTGGTGGGAAGATTTGCATTCTAGTGACAAAACTCTCGTCAGAAAATACTTGGGCAATCTACCATCTCTCCTAGAAATCCAGCCTAAAAACATGATAATAGAGGCTGCTACCCTGTTCTGGATTGTGAAAGGTTCGTGTTCCGCTTTGGGGACATTGAAATGACACCTTTGCTGGAGGAAATAGGAGGACTGGTTGGCCTAGTATGGGAAACCCCGGGGTTGCTAATGCCTGAGAACCGCACAGGCAAAGGTTTCCTCAAAATGATTGGTCTGAAGAAGAATGCAGAACTGGTATGCTTAAGGAAGTCATACATCCCTTTTGACTACTTGTACGAAAGGTACGGCCACAACAAATCATACCGTACCTACCACGACGAGTTTGCCATCACATCCTTGGGACACATCCATCGTAGAGTATTCGTCTTCATGTTTTGCTTCTTGGGTATGATTGTGTTTCCAATGAAGAAGGAGAGAATCCACACTAGACTGACCATGGTAACCAAGACACTAATGGAAGGAATTGGTAGGCAAAACTTCAGCATTGTGCCCATGATCATTGCAGACATATATCGAGCCTTGGAAAAGTGTCAACGAGGGGAAAGACACTTCGAAGGCTGCAATCTACTACTTCAGCTTTGGCTCATGGAACATCTCCAAAAGGGCGAATACCGACAAGAAATCCAGCGAAGAGTTTGGGATGACCACATCGCTTTCCACCATCCAAAGCGAATAAACTACATCTCTGACATATTTGCTCAGCCTGAGAACGCCAAAGGATGGGTCGAGCTCTTTGATAATCTAACTGAAGAACAGGTTCACTGGATGTTCGAGTGGTTTCCGATAGAGGATTTCATCGCCCGTTCCAGAGATGAACCGTTCCTAATACTAATTGGTCTAAGAGGAGCATACCTTTACGTTCCTTCGAGTTATGAGGCAAGCAGGTAGGAAGCAAGTCATACCTAGGGTCGACAAGATGAGCCATCTTCGAGCTGACTTCTAAAATGACGATAGTCCTCACAAATGACAAGCCCAGCACATGTGGCACTGCAAGATTGTAATGGAGAAGGACACCATCGAGCCAGACAGATATCATGCCGGCTGTACCCCTTTCTATCCTGGTTGGTTGGCAGAAAATTAGGGTGGTCTGTGCGAGCCAGGGTTTGTTCAAGGCCACAGGGTTATAGATGAAAAGGCCGAGGCACAAGTCAAATACAACCAGCTGCGCAAGAGGATCCATGAGTGTGAGGATGAGTACCGCGAAATACATGAGTCTAGCAAGAAACTGATCGAGGAATGGAAAGATATGGCTATCAACACCAACAAAAGGTTAGGGTATTTGGAGCGAGGCATAGTGGAGCTGGAGGACGAATTTCTCAAAAGGGTTAAAGACTGTCAAAAGGCTGAGGGGACCGATGGAGGACATCTAGCCAGAGCATACCTGTTGCTGGGACTTCACGAGTTGGGGAAACTGTACGAGGGAAGCGAGAATGCTGAGTCTGGGGAAGCTCCTTCTGGGACCAAGTATATAGGAATGTCTTTCTTTTACTTTATCAATGTAATAAGGCCAATGGCCCTTAGTGACCTTTACTTCCTGTTTATTTAGTGTCGTTTTGGGATTCGTCTATTTTCTTATCAATAAAATGAGACATTTAGAATCTTAAGTTCTCCGAATCAATTTGTCGCTAGGCCTACCTCGGGCACAAAATAGGTCCCCAACTTAGGACGCGCTTTACATTCCCACACTATGTGTTTAAATACCGCAATACTTTTCATAATCCTCACTGTCTTGGCTACCTTTTGTTTTTGTTTTCCTCTTTCCTTATTTATTTATTCCCATCCCCAAAGGTTAGTTCGTGCACTCTGGCATCATCATCTTATCTTACAAGATCCAGGAGCCCTCCACCCTCTCATCCTCTTAGTCCTCCCAAAGGCAAGAACAAAGGCAAAAAGAAAATGGAAGATTGAGGCAACAACAGAAACGAGAATGTGGTTGAACGGGTAGAGGCCATTGATGGCCAGGTTATTCGGATTCAGAATGAAACTGTGTCACAACTGGAACGGAAGTTGTCAAAGTTTCAAGAAGAGATTGATCAAGTTCAGAATCTGGAAAACCTGCCATTCTCCCTCAACGTCCCAGACGTCAACATCCAGAATCCTACACCTCCTCAAAACATCCCAAAGCAGCAAGATCATCCTGCATCTCATTATCACAACACCCCACCAAAGAACCAAACTCTTCCAGCGCAATACAACGCCTGCCACACTCCAAATAACACTCTACCGCTTATCCCAAAACCTCAGAACTCCACAAATGACCATTTCCACACTCATGCGCCAGACCACCATAACAATCCCATCTACGTGGAGACCATGCCACACTCCACTCCCCTATCACATCCACACCTGAGTCTGACGAAAAGGACCTTCTTATCAAGAACTTGGCCGAGGAACTTAGGAAACTGACCAGCCGGGTTCAAAGCGTCGAGGGAATCAAAGGGAGTTGAAGGGTTGAACTATGAATACCTCTGCATACAACCCGATGTCGAACTGCCCGAGGGATACAAACCTCCTAAGTTTGAAATGGTTGATGGTACAGGTGATCCAAGGGTCCATCTGAGAACTTATTGTGACAAGTTGGTTGGAGTAGGGAAGGATGAAAGGATCCACATGAAGCTGTTCATGAGGAGCTTGAAAGGAGATGCTTGTCTTGGTACATCAGCCAAGATCCCAAGAAATGGTCGAATTGGGTGAGCATGGCATCTGACTTTATGGACAGATTCAGGTTCAACAAAGAGAACACACCAGACGTGTTCTATTTTCAGAATTTGAAAAAGAAGCCCACGAAGACATTTCGCGAGTACACTACTCGTTGGAGGTCCGAAGCTGCCAAGGTCAGACCCGCCTTAGAAGAGGAGCAGATGAACAAGTTGTTTGTCCGGGCCCAGGACCCACAGTACTATGAACGATTGATGATGATTGAGAACCACAAGTTCTACGACATTATCAAATTGGGTGAACGGATTGAAGAAGGTATCAAGAGCGGTATGGTCACAAATTTTGAAGCCTTGCAAGCTACTAACAAGGTTTTGCAGTCTGGTGGCGTGTCTAAGAAAAGAGACGCGGGAGCCGTGATGGTTGCACAAAGAACCAAATCCCCACTCAAATACCAAACTTACCCAACACCTCCACTCACATATCAACCAACCCCAAATTACCAAGCACCCTCACCCTCATACCAAGCTCCACCACCCACTTATCAATCACCTCCACCACCAACTTATCAATCACCTCCACCACCGACATATCAACCTGCTTCACCCAGATACTCACAACTCGCTTCTGTCTACCACACTTACAATTATCAACCATCGCATTTTCAATCACCCCCTACCCGTCAAAACTTCCCTAGACCTCGTCCTAATTTTGATCCTCTAAAATAGTATACCGCGATCGCTGAACCCATCGACCAGCTGTATGAGAAGCTCAAAGCTACTGGTTATGTCACCCCCACCCCTGTTGCAACCCCTGAGAATTCTTCTCAATGGGTCAATCCAAACAAGTCCTATGCATAAAACTCCGACATGAAGGGACACACCATCGATGAATGCCGCTCTTTGAAGAACAAGATACAGTCCTTGATTGACAACAAGGTCATCGTGGTAAAGAAATATGCTCCAAATGTACGCAACAATCCTCTTCCGGACCATAAGGGTGGAGGCATCCACTTGATTGAAATAGAAGATGATTGGGACCCCGAGGGATCAATCGGGTTGATCGCAGAAGGCGTCAAAGAAACTTGCAGTCACTCTCAACCCAATCATAGTCCAGATTCAATCGTCTGAGGATGTTGAGGTAAATATGTCCATTCCTCTTGAGTTTGAAGCAACGTCACTTGCAAAGACACCAGTATCGATTGAAATTGAGTTCGTGTCTCCGGCAAATGCACCCGCACCATTTGAGGTTGCAGTCTTGCCACCCAAGGCACATGTTCCACTTGAAGTAAGGATAGGCACACCAATTCTAGTGGGGATTTTGACCACGCCACCCTTCTAAGCAAATGTTGTACCATGGGACTATACAGCCGAGGCGAGAAGGAAAGGCAAATTCAAGACTAAAGAAGCTGTTGCGGCACAGGGTATGACAAGAACTGGTAGAGTCTATACCCCTAAACATCTGGCTGAATCCAGCAGGCAGGCTTCCAATTGGCTTCCCATTATCGAGACAGGTCTGGACGACCTTTGGAGGAAAGTACAGGCCAAGGAGTATTCAGTCATCGACCAGCTGAACAAAACGCCAGCGCAAATATCCATCCTCTCTTTGCTGCAGAATTCTGAGACGCAAAGGAATGCTTTATTGAAGGTGTTGAACGAAGCCTATGTGCCAAACAACATCACTAGTGGAGAAATGGCTAATATGGTGGGCCAAGTGTTGGAGAGTCACAAGATCACTTTCCATGAGGACGAGCTGTCTCCTGAAGGGTTGGGCCATAACAAAGCACTGAACATCACTGTGCAATGCAAAGATTATTTCATCACCAGAATCCTGATCGATGGGGGATCTAGTCTTAACATCTGTCCGTTGATAACGCTCAAGAAATTGGGTAAAGGGCTGCATGAGATAAAAGATGGAGCGATCAACGTGAAAGCCTTCGATGGATCTCAAAGGTCCACCATTGGTGAGATCAGCCTATGCCTGCAAATGGGGCCAACCTGGTTCGATGTGGACTTCCAAGTGATAGATGTGCCAGCATCCTACAATCTGTTATTGGGACGACTCTGGATCCATGTTGTTGGGGCCGTAGCATCAACGCTACATCAAGCAGTGAAGTTTGAGTGGAGCCACTAAGAGGTGATTATTCATGGTGACGATAGCAAGCCAGGTGGAGAAACTTACCACCACATTGAACGGGTCAACACTATCGATAAAGACAAATGGTGGGATAGCAAGATCGTAAGTATGATGAATTGGCGAGGGTACGAGCTAGGTAAAGGGCTCGGCAAGAACCTTCAGGGGATCTCCAAACCAATCAAACTCAAGAAGCACGACACCACTTTCGATTTGGGATACGAATACACTTGGGAAGAATTCAAAAATTGGTCGCCACCATGGCGCGGTCCTTATTACCCTTTGGAGCAACCAATACCTCATCTGGAGCAGAGCTTCCAAAAAACCGACGTTATTTATGGATCAGACGAAGAAGAAGCACTTGCAGCAATGAGGAACTTGTTTCTGGAGGACAGTGATATGGACTGCTGTGTTATTCTCGAGGAGGAGGGGGAGGAAGGCCTTTCCATACAGGCTGTGAGCAGAGGGACGTACCTCAAGAATTGGACTGTCAGGACAACCAAAGCCCGACGAGCCTCGGGGTAGCAAGGCTAAAAGGAGCGTTATTCATTGTTTTTCTTTACAAAATGATTTCCTTTTTCGCATTTTAATTCCTGCAATAAGATCTTCAATGTTCAAAACAATCGTTCAATTTATCAAAAGCACTTTTAAATTTTTCTTATAATATTTATTGCTACCACTTTTTCTGTTATTACTTTACCTATACAACATTACTATTACATGTCTTGATGAACTGATGACTATGACAGGCAATGAGACAACGCAGCAAACGGACGTGGATTCAGAAGAAGACGACATACCTAACGAGATTGTCAAAGAAGTTGAGAATTTTGAGAACAGACCTAAGTCCAACCTGGACGAGACTGAAATCATCAACCTGGGAGATTCAGAAAACATCAAGGAAACACGAATCAGCATTCATTTCTTGCCATCAGAAAAGAACGAATACGTAGAATTTCTAAAGGAGTATGAGGACATATTCGCCTGGTCGTACGACGATATAACTCGTCTAAGTACGTCTATTGTGGCTCACAAATTGCCAACCAATCCAATGTGTCCACCGGTAAAACACTCAAACCTGACATGAGTTTGAAACTCAAAGAAGAAGTCACCAAGCAGATCAACGCCAAGGTTCTCAGGGTAGTTGAGTACCCGACATGGTTAGCCAACATTGTGCTAGTACCAAAGAAGGATGGGAAGGTCAGAGTCTGTGTCGACTATCGGGATCTCAACCGGGCTAGTCCGAAAGACGAGTTTCCTTTGCCAAATATATATATCCTGATTGATAATTGCGCCAAGCATGAACTACAATCATTCGTGGATTACTTTGCTAGTTATCATCAGATCTGGATGGATGAGGAAGATGCTGAGAAAAAGGTTTTCATTACGCCGTGGGGAGTGTACTTCGAAGACTATCCAACAACTTCTTTCATAGCGGAGGAATCCTATATAGGAGGACTCCCGATTTTGGATTATTACATTATGTCGACGCAAAGGAAGCATCCAAGCTGCTAGAGGAGATTCATGTTGGGACCTGTGGCCCGCATATGAACAGTTTTGTTCTAGAAAAGAAGATACTCCGAGCTGGTTACTTTTGGATGACTATCGAAACGGACTGCATCCAGTATGTCCGAAAATGCCACTGTTGTCAGATACACGGAGATATGATAAAGATACCTCCAAACGAGCTCAACGCAACAAGCTCACCATGGTCGTTCGTCGCCTGGGGCATGGATGTTATTGGACCAATCGAGCCTACCACCTCCAACGGACACAGGTTCATTCTGGTAGCCATCGACTATTTCACCAAATGGGTCGAAGACGCATCCTACAAAGCAGTGACTAAAAAAGTTGTGGCAGACTTTGTCCGCGATCGTATTGTTTGTCTATTCGGGATTCCTGAGGCAATCATCACTGATAATGGTTCCAATCTCAACAGTGACTTGATAAAAGCTATGTGCGAGGCTTTCAAGATCAAACACAAGAATTCCACAGCTTACAGACCTCAGATTAATGGAGCTGTAGAAGCCGCCAACAAAAACATCAAGAAGATACTAAGAAAGATGATACAAAGTCACAAGAAGTGGCACGAGAAGTTATCATTTGCCTTATTGGGATATCGCACCACAGTTCACACCTCAACAGGGGCAACTCCCTATATGCTAGTTAATGGTACTGAGGCTGTTATTCCTGCCGAAGTTGAGATTCCATCTCTAAGAATTATACAAGAAGCTGAGCTCAACGATGCAGAATAGGTAGAGAGCCATTATGAGAAACTAGCCCTCGTAGACGGAAAGAGAATTAATGCAATCTGTCATGGTCAACTCTATTAGAACAGAATGACCCGAGCCTTCAACAAGAAAGTCAAGCCTAGACAGTTCACACCGGGGAAACTGGTGCTGAAGAAGATCTTTCCACATCAAGACGAAGCCAAAGGGAAGTTCTCTCCCAACTGGCAGGGTCCGTACATGGTTCACCGGGTACTGACAGGAGGAGCACTTATACTCGCAGAAATGGACGGAGAAGTCTGGCCAAAGCCAATCAATTCAGATGCAGTCAAACGCTACTATGTGTAATCTTTATGCTTTCTCAATGATGTAAATTGAACTACGCCTGACCTGATTCCCGTTTAAGAGGGGATACGTAGGTAGCCCTATGGGTTCGGTCACAATTCAATAAAAATTTCATTTTTCCCCGCAATTGGAAACTGGGACCCTCAAAATTCTGAAGCAAGATCAGCCAATCGCCGTACGAACAACAGTCAGAGACATTCACCCATCAAAATGGGCAGAAGTTTGAGGAGGACCCTCAAAATTCCGTAGCAGGAGAGGTCAATGTCCCAAGCCGTGTCACGGTTCATCCCAAAGTTATTTTTTAATCGGTTCATCAGATCAAGCCTAGCAAGTCAAGAAAAGCCAGTGGGGATACGAACTAACCCCCCCCCCCCCGTTTATAGAACTCACGATCTTTCTTTGGTTGCATGCACTAAGGTTGCAAAATCCCTAAACGAACTATCCGCCCAGGGGACAAACGTGTTCATAAATACGACTCTCAAAATTGCTGCACTTGTCGACGTTCGCACATGCCTCAATACTCCGCAATCACAATGCTCTCAATAATCACAATGCCGCAATTCATCACTAGCTAAGAATTCCTACTGTCATTTTATTTCTTGCATAAGGCTACCATTCTACCTTCCGAGATTAAGCTCTACCTCTATTTACATCATTGCATAAGGCTACCATTCTGCTTTCTGAGACTAAACGATGTCTCTATCTGCATTTGCATAAGGCTACCATTCTGCCTTCCGAGGTTAAGCTCTACCTCCATCCACATCATTGCATAAGGCTACCATTCTGCCTTCCGAGACTAAACGCTGTCTCCATCTGCATTTGCATCTTTGCATAAGGCTGCCATTCTTCCTTCCGAGGTTAAGCTCTACCCCCATCCACATCATTGCATAAGGCTACCATTCTGCCTTCCAAGACTAAACGATGTCTCCATCTGCATTTGCATCTTTGCATAAGGCTACCATTCTGCCTTCCAAGACTAAACGATGTCTCCATCTGCATTTGCATCTTTGCATAAGGCTACCATTCTGCCTTCCAAGGTTAAGCTTTACCTCCATCTACATCATTGCATAAGGCTACTATTCTCCCTTCTGAGACTAAACGTTGTCTCCATCTGCATTTGCATCTTTTCATAAGGCTACCATTTTGCCTTCTGAGGTTAAGCTCTACCTTCATCCACATTATTGCATAAGGTTACCATTCTGCCTTCTGAGGTTAAGCTCTACCTCCATCTACATCATTGCATAAGGCTACCATTCTGTCTTCCGAGACTAAACGATGTCTCCATCTGCATTTTCATCTTTGCATAAGGCTACCATTCTTCCTTCTGAGACTAAGCACTATCTCCATCTTCATTGCATAAGGCTACCATTCTGCTTTCCGAGGCTAAGCTCTGCCTCCAATTTACCTTTCGAGACTAACCGCTGTCTCAAGCACTATTTACTTCGCTTTCCTTTCGGGCTAAGCTCTGCCCTTTTATTCGCAAGACTGAGCTCTGTATTGTCAGCATCATTCTATTGCATCTGCATGGGCTGAAATATTGCCAACTCATCCAAAGGCGTCATCGTTCGGAGGAACCATTTTCATGGCCTGAGAACACCATGGCATGGCCTGAGGATCTCTTTCAACCTCTACATATCATTATTAAAAGGTATCATGGTTTGGAGGCACCATCCTCATGTCCCGAGAACATTATTTTCATGGTCTGCGAATCCTGCATCAAGCAATTCATAGCCCAGGACGTCATGGTCTGAGGACGTCATCCTTAACCATCCGAAGACATTATTCATGGTACAACGGGAATTTGCATCATGTTTAAATTACGCACAATATATGCTTGTATTATTTATTTGTAGGCAATCCGGCGAGCAAACTGTCATCCCGGTAGGAGCGGTTCTGCTCCAGTTCTCCTAACCACTCCGTAAGCCTTATTCAATCAGTCCCGAATGTTGCGTCCGTTCTTGTAAGAAACTTCATCGGTATACTTCACCGATGACTCTTGAACTATATACGACCTGATTCCTGCAAAAACAGAGATATGTAGGCAACTCAGAAACTAGGTGCGGCCAGAATCTCTCCAAACCATTTTACTCGGTCAAAATTGGCCATCATATCTTTACCCGACAACTCTTTCATCTTTCCCGGGTAAAGAGAGTCAGCTGTTGATACCCAATTTTCCCCTCAAATTATTCTTAAACTTGCATATATACCTTCAAAATCACTTTTTATTATAACTGGTATTTTTCCATAATTTTCCATATTTTATTAATTTCTTTTCCAATTTATTCAGTATTTTAAATCAATAATTATTCATAAATTATATTATAAATAATTTCAAAATATTTCCTAGCTCAATATATCATTTTAATCCTATTAGGATTTAATTATTTCACAAATTAGCCAATTTGGCATTATTTAGCTATAATTACAACATTTTTTTTGCAGTTATAGCCTAAATGTACATTTTATACCATTTTTATTCAATAATTAGTCATTTTATATTTTAATATTAGTTAATTACTTTAATTTCACTTATTTAGCATTGATTTCATTTTATATAATTATTAATTATTTTTATTAATTATTTATCTATTTTTAACGGGTATTTAACTAATAGCTACCTTTAATTCCAATTCTAGCCTAATTTACCCGGACCCCAACCCAATTAACTAGCCCAAACTACCCAAGCCCAAACCTAAAACTACCCGGCCCAATCCGGATTCAATCTCGACCGTTGATCAAATTTGATCAACGATCCAGATAATCCCTTCCTCAAATAAACCTAAAGACTACCCTTCCCCCTTCTAATTTCCCCCTCACCCTCCGCCGTCTCAACCTCTCATCTCTCTCAACTCTCTCATCTCTTCGACTCCCTCTGCTAAACATAGCCCCTTCTCCGGCCGTCGCCTTGCCGGAAAGCATGGTGGTCTTGCCACCTACCAACCTTATGACTCCTCCTTGAACGTGTGTCATCGTTTTGAGGCCTTCAAGTGAACCAGGGGCGGTTCACTCACCTCCCATGGTTTCTCATACCATTTTTCGGCGATCCATGGCCGTCCGAGTAAGATTTTTACCTCTTTCCGATTAACACCGGTGATTTTGAGTTACTTCTCCTTCTCTCTAGGTTCTCTTTGAAACCCTAACTACTAAACTCTCAATTTTCTTAGATCTATGATAGATCTGGGTAAGATTTCCATGCTTTCCCTTTATCTGCAGTCCTACTTGTTTTGTTATCTGTCGCCCTAGAATTTTTACCTTTAAAACCTGAGGGTCTGCCTAGAACCTCCCTTATAGGATAAAAGTCCTAAATTCCTCCGGGACTGATAGGAAGGGACGAGTAATAGCATACAATAGAGGTCGAGACCAACACTCAATTTAGTAACTTTCTTAGGGTGGGAAAGGGTGGAATATGGATATGATTACCGGTACGCTAATACCACGTGTAGCCTCTCTTTGAGGAGTGATTACTGGATATTGTACTGATGTGATCCATATGACAAGCAACCTAGGACTACCTCTATCCTTTATATGTATGTTTAGATCATAACTCTTTCAAAAAACCTTGCTCAAATATTAAGTATTTTCAAAACTTTTTGTAACACATGTGTGCTTAGACTCTGAGTCTTTCAAAACTCTTTACTTGTTTAAACATTAATTGCCTATTTGCTACTTGCTTAAATTCACAAAAGTTGTTTGGCCGGGAACCACACTTGTGGATCCTGAGGAGTGCCTAACACCTTCCCCTTAGGATAATTTCAATCCCTTACCCTATCTCTGGTTAACAACGTAGTTGTAAATGAACCCCTTTGGTGTCCTAACGCACCTTTAAAAATCGTTAGGTGGCGACTCTCAAAAACACAAACCCCTTTCCCAAAAGTAAAGAGTTGTCTCAACTGCGAGGGAAATTATGCAGGTGCGCGCAGATGCGGAATAACTAGGCAGAAAAGGGAATTTCGAGGTTGGATTCCCATTTCGATTTTGGGACTTTGAGTGCTCGGTGTAAGGTGAGTTTTCGAGGTTTCTTCAAGAAGATTGTTGGGATTTGGGCCATTTTGAGTCGGATATTCGTGGGAAAAGCATTGCTACTGATTGATTTAGCTTGGTTCGAGGTAAGTGGCTTGCCTAACCTTGTGTGGGGTAAATTCACTTAGAATTTGATATTGATATGCGAGCATCGTGTAAGCGAGGTGACGAGTGCATACACAGGCTATTTGTTGCAAATACCTGATTTTACTAAGTAATTACCTGTTTTCACATTAATTGAGTATACTAGCATGTGTAGTTACCCTGTTAGCCTAGGATAACATGTCTACGTTTCTTAATTTCTTAACTGAACTCCTTGCAGTATGCTTAGTGAATTCCTGCTTCTTTTCTTGACTTGTGCATAGCCTCAACTGTAAATTCTCATGTTGTGGTTGTTATCTTCATTTGTTTGAGTTGTGTTATTACTTTGGGATTACGGGACGATATCCCAGGAGATCCCCCTGCATATTTACTTTTGAGACTATGAGGATTTACCTCGAGAGTTCTCCCTGCACATTTACTTTTGAGACTAAGAGGCGGTACCTCAGGAGTTCTCCCTGCATATTTATTTTGGGAAAACGAGACGGCATCTCGGGAGACCCCCTGTTGTCATTTATTCTGTGTGTTGAATTATTATTGTTATGTTTTCCTTTTGCTTAGTTCTAGTCTATTATTATATTGTATATTTTCTACTTCATTATTATTTACCATTGGGCCTGATCTGACCTTGTCACTACTCGACTGAGGTTAGACTTGGCACTTACTAGGTACCATTGTGGTGTACTCATGATACTCTTCTACACATGTTTTGTGTGCAGATCTAGGTGCTCATTGTTAGCCGCATTACCAGTGAGCCGAGACAGCTTTGGAGACTTCAAGGTATATCTGTCGCGTTCGCAGACCTCGAAGTCCCCCTCTATTCTCCACCGTGTCAAACACTCATGTATTTCTTTTTATTAGACTCTGGTGTATAAAGATACTACTTTCTTTCTGTAGCTTGTGACTCATGATGTTCCGGGTTTTGGGAAATCTATGTACGTCTAATGTTTTGGTTATTGTACATGTTGTATGTCATTGTTGTTGGTTATTCAGTATCTATTGTAGTTATTGTTTGAGTTTTGCTTTCATTAATGATATTTTCGCAGCTTTTTAGGCTTGCCTAGTCGTAGAGGCTAGGTGCTATCACGATGTCACGACCGAAATTCCACCTTCAGGCCGTGATCAAATTCCCAAAACGAGGTCAAATTCCCAAAAAAAAATCAAAAAGCCCTAACTCTACCCAAATCCTCAATTTTCTACCATTAAAGCCCTAGAATTCTTGATAAAAGTTGATGAAATCATTAAGAAGTTGAAAGAAACTAGTTAGGGGTTACTTACCTATGATTTGAGAAGAAACTCTCTAGAGAAAATTGCCCTTGGTCCCTTTTTTTTTGGTGAAGAAAAATAAAGAAGAATCGGATGAACAGTAAACTTAAACACTGCCCGACCTTCGCACCTGCGGTGCATGGGTCGCACCTGCGCTTTTGCAGGTGCGGAAAATCAATCGCACCTGCGGAAATGGGCTAAGCCACTGAGGGCCGCACCTGTGGAGGCAGTGCCGCACATGCGGAACCGCTTTTGCGAAGAATATGTCGCTGGTGTTTTTAAATCGGACTTTATCCCTCAAGAAAATTGTCCAACAGATCCATCGTTGGGAGAAGTCCGATATTTTTCTAAAACTAAAACAATAATTTTATACAATTACACTTCACTTCAGAAAGTAGTTTCCC